>JABEXW010000532.1:0-109565 GCA_013266185.1 Fusarium sarcochroum | reverse complement strand
GCTCATTGTACGCCTGATATTTCTTATCTTTTATCTCTTCCCTTGTGAGTCAATGCTGTCCAATTGCGACGTCGCAAAACAACCCCTCCACCCCTCCCCCACCAACAACTCTTGATGATAACTTTCCACCGCCCAAAAATAACCCCACCACAAGCTTCAAAGATCGAACAAAGCTAAGCAATCTCCAAATCCAACGACATCATCATAGCATATATCGACCGAATCGAACATCGACCCTACGCCGATTGCCATCATGTCCGACCCTGTCGCTGAGGTCACCGAGGCCACTGTCAAGCTCGTGCTTGACGAGGTGACAGGCGAGCAGGTCACACGAAACGAGCTGAAGAAGCGCACCCAGAAGCGAGCCAAGAAGGCCGCTGCCCAGGCTTCGCGAGAGGAAAAGGCAAAGAACCAGGAAGCGAACCCCAAACCCGCCGCGCCCAAGCCCAAGGCTCAGGAGCCTACCCAGCTCGATCCCGATGCCATGTTCAAGCAGGGCTTCCTTGCCGACGTCTATAAGGAGAGACCTGTGACACCTGTTGTTACTCGATTTCCTCCCGAGCCGAACGGATACCTTCACTTGGGTCACGCCAAGGCCATTGCCATTGACTTTGGCTTTGCCCGCTTCCACGGTGGCAAGACGGTAAGCTTAGCTGTTGTGGATTGTTGTTTATGAAGAAGCTAATCCCGTGATAGATTCTTCGGTATGATACTGCTATCAAAGCCTCGATATTATAACTAACAAGTAAAAGATTCGACGACACAAACCCCGACGAAGAGGAGGAGGTATACTTCGAATGGATCTTGAAGATCATCAGGTGGCTCGGTACGCGTCCCAATGTCCATTAAACACGAATCGACACTGTCTAACCTTAAATACATGCAGGTTTCGAGCCCAGTGCCATCACCCACTCAAGCGACAACTTCCAGAAGCTCTTCGACCTTGCCAAGGAACTAGTCAAGAAGGAGAAGGCATACGTCTGCCACTGCAACGAGGCTGAGATTAAGCTCCAGCGCGGAGGAAAGGAAGGAAAGGAGGGACCCCGTTACCGATGCAAGCACGCCGAGCAGGATGTCGAGACGAACCTCCAGAAGTTCCAGGACATGCACGATGGCAAATACGAGCCTCAGACCGCGTTTCTTCGCATGAAGCAGGATATCACAAACGGAAACCCTCAGATGTGGGATCTTGCAGCCTACCGGATACCCAAGAAGCAGAAGCCTCACCACCGAGCTCCCGAGTGGAAGATCTTCCCTACCTACGACTTCACACACTGCCTTTGCGACAGCTTCGAGGGCATCACACACAGTCTTTGCACCACCGAGTTCATTCTGTCCCGTGAAAGCTACGAGTGGCTGAACAAGTCTCTCGAGGTTTACGAGCCGATGCAGCGAGAGTTTGGTGAGGCGCTTTCTTCCCAATCGCGAAAACTCGTTGCGCTAACATTTCATAGGTCGACTCAACGTCAGCGGAACCATCATGAGTAAGCGAGCTCTCAAGAAGTTGGTTGAGGGAGGAATTGTTCGAGGCTGGGATGACCCCCGCCTGTACACACTGATCGCCATTCGACGTCGAGGTATTCCTCCCGGTGCTCTGCTGGCCTTCATCAACGAGCTGGGTGTTACCACAGCCAAGACAATCATCCAGATTGCTCGATTCGAGCAGACCGTTCGTCGTTACCTTGAGAACACGGTACCTCGTCTGATGCTCGTCCTGGACCCTGTCCCCATCATTATCGAGGACCATGAGGAAACCCAGGAAATCGAGGTTCCCTACTCCCCCAAGGATCCCAAATTTGGCAATCACAAGGTTCGCTTCACCCAGACCGTTTACATCGACCGATCCGATTTCCGTGAGGAGGACATCAAGGGTTACTTCCGACTGGCCCCTGGAAAGACTGTTGGTCTTCTCAACGCCCCTCACCCTATTAAGGCTACTTCATTCGAGAAGGACGAGTCAGGCAAGGTTACCAGCATCAAGGCTGTGTTTGACAAGGAGACCAAGCCCAAGACCTACATCCAGTGGGTGCCTGAGGGCTCCATAAAGCTGGAGGCTCGAGTACACAGCGCTCTCTTCAAGTCAGATGACCCCACAGCCGTCGAAGGCGGCTTCTTGAACGACATCAACCCTGACAGTGAGGTCGTCTACCCTGAGGCCTTGATCGAGGAGGGCTTCAAGGAGGTGCGCCAGAGGGCGCCTTGGCCCGTTACGGCCGGTGAGACGAGCGAAGTTAGCGGCCCTGAAAGTGTTCGATTCCAGGCCATGCGTGTTGCCTACTTTGTGAGTATCTCTTGCCCCAGTATATGGAGACCAACGACTAATGACCCTACAGGCTATGGACTCGGATAGCACAGATGACAAGATTGTGCTCAACCGCATTGTGTCTTTGAAGGAGGATCGGGAAAAGAACTAGAAAAAGATCTTATAACGTAAAAGAACGACAAAAAGAAATTATTTTTGAGCGGCTGCGTTGCTTCGCAAGGCAGACTGCGTCTCTTGATCAGCCTAGACTTGCATTTGTGGGAATGCCTTATTGTAACTTTATGATCACAAAACAAGCAACGACAAATGCCAGTTCTGCCATGTATTAGTCCGGATGAAGAGAATTTGCTTTCCCACCCAGGCTACGATCTCACTGGTCTCACCCATTAAGATCAATGTGCCCTGTCGTAATTTATAAGAGTGAACTTTCTAACCAGATAACATCTCGATACGTTCAATATACTACTAGATTTGTACTCGACAGTCGGATCCCACGTCAACGCTGCCTGCCACTACATAGAAAACACTTTGATTCCCATATATTGAATTGTGCACTGCTTGAGCGTTCTCTACTGTGGAGGGTGCTTGAACCGGCTCGAGGTCGGCTGCATCGATAGACACTGGTTCGTCTAATGGAATGATTAGAGGTCTTATAAAATGGTCCTTAGAATATCCTGACCTAATCGACCATCCCTAGTCCTGGCGAGTTCCAACAGAGGTGAGTCCCCAATTATACCCATACAGGTGATCAGACTTCGCATCGGAAGATGATTCCTGGCCGCGCCAAGCCGCTTGAGGATTCTTTCGAGGCCCCTTTCTTTACGATCGTCAGACCTGGGGGTGTAGATCAATTGAGAAGTCGGGCTCCTCTGCTGGGCTTAAGAGAGGGAACTGTAAAACTGCGCAAGCTCTGTAACGACTTAGACGATAGCTTCTCTCTGTTGCTCGGCGAATAGAATCTGGAGGATCTCGCTTTGACATATCTTTAGAGACCCTTCAAGACCCTCCAGTCGTCTTGAAACATTGTAAAGCGTTATAGAGATGCCCAAGGTTCTGTGAAGCGCTTTCTGGACCTCTCGGACTATTACTAAGGCGGCACCGATGAGCGATATAATGCTGCCAGCAACTTCTACTCTTGAAGTCTATATGATATCTTCCATCAAAATAACTACTATGAAGAATGGTGTGAATTTCTTCTCCTTGTTGCAATAATGTTCAGGTACAGAGGCTAGATACTTGTATGAGGGGCAAAGGCATGCATGCTGCAGGCGCGGCCAAGCAATCAGGCTGGCGGCCATACCATACTCGTGACCATTGGCCATCAGGCTTTCGTTTAAGCAATCTCATCTCTCGACATCTCAACAACGCGAAGTTAAGCATGGACTGTTCAAGATGGCTCATAATCGGACAATCGCGCAAAGTCACTTCGGAGACAACGCTCGCATACATCAAGGCGATGTCAACAACTACCACAGCTGTGAGTTCCAGAATATTGCTAATTTCCGTACCTAATCATTAAATCAGGCTCCCGGGATGATCAACAGCAATGCTTGCTTGACCTGCGAGTAACCGATCCACAAAACGATAAGACACGCATCGAAGAATCCAAAGGTGGCCTGCTTCAAGACTCGTATCGTTGGATTCTCGGCCACGAAGATTTTCAACGATGGCAGCAGCCCAACTCAGCCCACCGCTTCCTCTGGATAAAGGGAGATCCAGGCAAGGGAAAGACGATGCTGCTATGTGGTATCATTGACGAACTGAACAAGGGGCCAGACGATCTGAGCCCTATCGTCTTTTTCTTCTGCCAGGCTACCGATAGTCGAATCAACACCGCTACATCGGTTCTTCGTGGGCTTATTTATATGCTCATCAAAGCCCAACCGACACTCTTCACACATATATGGAAAGAGTACAAGCATGCTGGGAAACAATTATTCGAAGATTGGAACGCCTTCGCTACCCTCTCCACTATCCTGACCGCCATGGTCAAAAGCCCCGAGCTAGACCGAGGTGTTATAATCATCGATGCCTTAGACGAGTGCGTTGTAGATCTAGAACATTTATTGAAGCTGATCGTCAAGCTCTCCGAGTACGGAGTACGATGGATCGTTTCAAGCCGCAACTGGCTTGAGATAAACGCACTCCGAGACGCTATGCAAAACACGGTCTTGTGCTTAGAGCTGAATGAAAGCAGCATTTCCGAAGCTGTGCATAGCTTTATTGCGTACAAGGCCCGGGTTTTGGCTCAACGGAAGCCTTTGGATGGCGATACGGAAAAGTCCGTTGAGGACTACCTCAAGTCAAATTGCAACAACACATTCTTATGGGTAGCCTTGGTCTGTGAGATTCTCGAAGATTCACAGACTCGGCCTCATCATTTGTTTCTGAAATTGAAAGAGATCCCATCAGGTTTAGACGCCGTGTATCAACGGATGCTGCAATACCTTCTAGGTTCGGATGATCGGGATGGCTGCAAGCAGATTCTGAAGATTGCTTTGACAGTGTATCGTCCAGTCAGTCTTGAAGAGATGGAATCCCTTTTCGAACCATCTCAAGACATGGTTTATGGCACAAGTACCCTGAAAGAACTCATCCAGGCATCCGGATCGTTCTTAGTTTTACGGAAGAATGTCATCTATTTCATACATCAATCAGCGAAGGATTTTCTAACTGGTCACACTTCAACTCGGAGCTTAAACCTAAACGAAAAACTTCAGCATCGCCTCATTTTCTCTCAGTGTTTAGTCGTCTTAACCCGGACGCTTAAGCGCAATATCTACGGACTTGACTACCCAGGATTTCCCATCGAAGAAGTTGAATCTCCGAGGCCTGATCCCTTAACTCCCATCCGATATCTGTGTACCTATTGGGGACGTCATCTGCACGATTTTAGCCTGCCCAAAGGGTTTAATGCTTTCGGAAGCAATAGCCCAGCCAACAAATTTCTCCGCAAGAATCTTTTGAATTGGCTGGAGGCCCTGTGCCTTCTAAAATCCCTACAAATCGCATTGCGAGACCTCAAGCTTCTTCAACGCCTGCTGGTAAGTACCCATGGGCTATGAAACATGGTATGCAGTAGAGCTTACAAGCGGTAGGAAGGTGTCAGCCGAAATCAACCAAGAGATGAAGAAAATGAGTTCCTGCTGGACTTGATACGTGATGCTCTTCGTTTCATACCTTATTTCAAACCCGCCATTGAAGCAGCTCCACTACAGGTCTATGCCTCAGGTCTTACCTTCAGTCCCAAACGTAGCTTGGTGAGAATGACATACAAATCATCGAGCTCTGATCATGATGAGACTTTCCAGTGGAAGATATTTCGCTCAAGTATGCAGTCTTACTGGAGTACACGCATCCAAACCATCGATCTCGATGGATACGAAACATGGTTGGCGGCTACAGAAGATGATTTCTTAGTATGTTCTACGCGGAATGGAAACTTGACCCTTCAAAGGGCTACTGAGACAGGTTCAGTGAAGTTAGGTAGCCACCCCGGTAGGATGGTATTGGGTGTGTACTCGACAGACTGTACACGGTTTGCTTCATTATCATCCGCTGACCAAATCACCATCTGGGATCTCAAAGAAGGTGCTCTTCTAAAAACCCTCAACATACCTGTTGATCACCACTCCGACACTAGATCCAACACACTGGGCATGGCAATGATCTTTACAGCTGGGAATTCAATGTTAGTGTTGGCATTGAATGAGCTTGTCGGAATATGGGACATAGAACAAGGACTGTTCTCGCCGAAACTGAACCTGGGACAATCTACTTCCGCATGCGGAACATACCGCGCTCTCGACCTTTCGGGCACACGACTCGCTGTGATTGAGCTACCATGGACCGTGGATATTCGGGATCTTACCAGGAACACCGTGGTTCGGCACTTTTCTCTTCGATCGTTCATGAATCTATCCAATTTTGTACCCATGGCCTTCTCGCATGATGGAAACAAGCTCCTCATTATCGGGGTAAATGTCCTCTCCATATTGAATCTCGATCAAGAGGAAGATGTACATGTCGTGTTTGTAACACGGCTGTGTGGCACCCCTGTCTTTACGAGGAGTGGCAGAATTGCCCTGCCATGTGTCGACGGAGTACAGCTATGGGGAACAGACGGCATGCATCTACACACTTTGAATACACCTACAGTTTCTCAAATAATGTTCTCAGCTGATGAGACACAGATGGCCTACTCCAGGAACAATGGTTTATGCACCGGCGTCGTTATTCAGGATGTCGCCTTGTCTGCGAGCTCTGCAGCAAAGGAAAAGTCGACTTGTACAGTATCATACTCTGCCATATCTACTGATGGTCGCCGATTGGCGACCGTCGCACCAGGTCATGTGGATGTTTGGAATACCCGCTCTGCGCGCTGTATACGATGCATCGAACTACCAGGAATCTCTGAATATTCTGTCAAGTTTTCGAACGATCTACGGTGGATAGCCGCGCCCGAGCAGGGACGCTTTATCCATATCTGGGATTCTTGGGGCAGTGAAGCAGCAGTCAAAATCCCCTGGCCAGTTCCATCAAATCGAGTGATCCGCTTGGGCTTCTCACATCATGGTCAGAATGTTATCGCAATCTGGGCTGTTTCGGGTAGGATCGACATGTGGGACTTGAATCTTGGAGCGCATAAACAGTCTTTGCATATATCACCAGGATCTATGGACTGGATAATGTTCTCTCCGTTGCATCATACATTCGCTTTGAATCATCCAAGGGATGGTGTTAGGATTATGATTTGAACACTGGGAGCTGCATCCGGACCCTTGACTTGTCGCGCAGGTTATTATCTTTCTCAGAGGACGGGCTTCGGATTATTGCGCAAGCAACAAATACTTCCCGAACACGCGACTCAGATTTGTGTGTTTTGGACGTGGCTACAGGAAGATGCCTGCAGAGCCTATATGTCAACTCAACTTATATTAGAGACGCCGACTTACCCTTTATGGATGGCTGCAGAATCCGCACAGCTCGCGGCATCGTCGACGTCGATCGTATGCTATCTCTCGAGCAAGGACTAAGTCCTGAAGGAGTTGACCCTTGCTTTGATGGCTATCATTTGAGTTCCGATGGCCAGTGGATCATGAAGGAGAAGAAGAGGATCATCTGGATACCCCATGGGTTTCAAGACCCTCCTCCTCAAGTAGCTGGCAATGTTATTGTTTTGATCCACGAAAGAGGAGGTTTTATGCGATTTCTTTGAGTTTGAGTACTATTGAGTGATTAACTTGATGCGTGTATGGGGTTGTCCTATATCGTTTTGAATTTTCCCGTTTATCTGAGTATTTGGCATAGTTTGTCAGGAAAAGCCAGGATCAGAGGTGACATGCAGACAAGAAAAAAATTAGGAGTTTTGCATATGTCGGTAATATTGTCCTTGGATTGGGATCACCGTTGTTGTCCTGCTATGCCTTGATATCAATGCTTACTAAGTCAACAGCATATCTTTATTCCTCAACTTACCATGCCTTAGAACACCACCCAGTAGAAGTAGGCTTAAGGTATGTCTGTGCCTTGTAGGCAGATATTCCTGTCAAACCTGGGGTCTAGTCTTCAAGTGCAAGAACCGGCGCGGGCGTCGTAAAGGGTCGGAATTGTTGAGCTGGGTTGAAAGATCGAGGGTATACAAGAGGTATCTAAATAACAGCAGAATCGTGATGAATAATTATCCTCATCATTGAGAATCTGTCACGAGCTCACTCACATTGTAAAACAGATATTCACTGTAACGCATTGCGGTGTCTGATCGACAGTTATTTCACCCCGAGTTTTGAGCTACTGTTAGGACACTACCTTGCTAGTCAAAGAGCGACTCGGATTCTTAAATACCCTCAACGTGTTCAGCCTTAAAGGATTGTTACATAGATCTAATGTAAAGCTCACAATATCATAGACGAAAGAACTCACCAGAAGCTTGTCAGACACAACCTCACACCCTCCGATTTAGAGTCGAGACTCGGCTTTCCACTACTGCAAGAATCTAGATGTGGTGGCTGCGATATGATACCTTTCCCGGTTCAGGTCCATGGCGTTAATAAGTGCGTATCATTAGTCTACTAGCTCTCAGCCGTTCACATTTCTAATACACGAAGGGGCGCCAGCCGTGTTTGAGAAAATAGTTAATTTGGGCTCATTAGCTCATTGGTTACGAAAGAGATACGGTGGTATGCCCAGGGCTGAACGGCTGAACAAGCCATTTCTTCTCGTCGAGGCCAATCTGCTAACCTCTATGATACTTCCAACTTTTCCCCCTCTTCTCTCCACGATGTCTTTATCTCTGACTATCTACCGGCTTCGGATATGGGTTCCTCAATGAGATGGCTCGCCGTGGCGGCTCTGGTATCTTGCTCTCTCCTTGATAAGACCATTGCCCTGGATGCGCCACCCCAAGGTCCAGCGCCAACTTCACCAGCACGAGTTCGTGCTCTCCGCCCTTTGCAGGGCATCTATGGACGAGCAGAGAACCCGATTACAGAAGATCTCAGCATCACTGTAGCTCCAGATGCTACTTGCGGTTTCTATACCCCAAACACTGAATTTCATTTTACGTGTTCCCTCGGAACGCGGTGCATGTGGGAGAATGACAAGTACAATCTTGTGTTTTGTGGCGAGAAGGACTTCAAGACGGCGTGTATGAACAAGAACGATGCTACGGACCCAGAAAAGTGCGACGAGGACTGTAGACGAAACTCCAACATCCAGTTCTGGTAAGCTGTTAACCCAAGTTCTCCATACGAACCATTGACTGACATAAAGATGAACAGTACCGCAGATACTAGAACCGAGTGCTTCACCATGCACTTCCCCAAGAACATCAAGAAATACCCCTGCCATACAGTATCTGGCTCTAGCAGCATAAACTTTCCTGCCAATATCGAAAGTTTCGACACTTCAACTTTGGAAGTAGCCATCTTTCCGGCCACCGCCACCACCGCGTCTGATGAAGCGTCAAGTGCTGAGGCTTCAACCAAAGCAAGCTCTGCAACGACAGCGCGGGAGACTACAACAGTCACAAGCGTGCCTCAGAGCGACGGAGGCAATGATGATGATGGAAACGGCGGAAGGCAGAAGAATAACACAGGTGCCATTGTTGGTGGTGTCGTTGGAGGCGTCGCCGTTCTCGTAGGCGTTTGTCTCGTCATTTTCTTCATCCGTCGCCGAGACAGCAAGAAGAAACGAAACCAGCCTCAGCCTCAGATGGTTGACCAGGCATCTGCTCAGCCGCAAATGCCCTATGGAATGGCACCGCAACAACAATATATGGCACCCTACCAAGAATGGCACCAGGCCGGTTCGCCTCCTCCTCAAGGCTGGCAACATTCTCCATCTCCTCCTATTCTCCAGCACCCGGCGGCCCCTGTTCTAGTTGAGGCTCCTGGTGCAAATGTGGCCCAGGTTCACGAGATAGGAACAGGAAAGACTGATACTACGAGATGAGCATACACGAAAAAGTATCACTTTTCTTTTGTGAGACAATTTAAAGGTTGGTGGGGATTGGAAGAGTAAAAGGCGTTTTAAGTGCTTACCTGTACCATCTTGGGTTTGATTAGCCTTTATTGATGGATGCAGCCATTCTCCCCTTGAAGTTTTATATTCTTACTATAAAATGATCCTCCTACACTTGATAAGTGCCTGTAAAACTTCCGTATCGAATTAGGTGAAACATAACCAAAGGGAGGGTGTTGGCATGAGTTATCTAGATGTTCGAAACCTTCGCTATTAGGGTGTGGTTGCAATGTCCAACACATCCTCGAAAGCCGAGGGTAACTATCCTTAGAAACCCATTAGACAACTAAGTAGATACGGAAGCCACTCGCAGTGCCACACAGATTACACAATTTAGTGTCTTTTTAGCAAGTTCTCTAATTCGTCACCTTGTCCTTAGTAGTCCTAAGCGTAGCCCTATGCGTGGCAACTATGGCGTTTATCCGGAGTTCTTTTATGACCTCGAATAGTAGGTTGTTTCATTAAAGTTCATGGGGTCATATCTTTTACCCCCCTCTTACAGCACATCCCTTAACAGCCAGTATTTGAAGCCGATGACGCCACTGACTATCTCACCCAAGTCTGACCTGGGCTACTCAAGATTAAACTGTATCATTTCTCCTATTCATACATATCTAGTCCTAGTTTCCAGAGCAGGTTATAGGTAACACTACTATGGGTATATGATTGGGTCAGAAGACTGAGATCGAAAACGCAGACTTGTAGGTACAGAAAGAAGTTATGCCTCTCTTAAACTTCATAGATCGGTTGAAAGATAAACCAAGACAAGAATGCACAAGTATTATTGATATCCTTCGCGAATCTCAGAGGCTGGATGACATGCAGCCACCCCGTCTCCTTGGTTACCGGCGATTCCAAAAATAGTCAGGGGTTTCCGCTCTGTAGCCAGCCTTTTTAGTGGCTGCTCTGAGGGCGCTGGTTGCCGTTTACGGTCACTAAACCTTTCAAGGTTCTAGCGTCCTCAGCGACCCGAGACCTACGAGGAACAAGTGGAACATCCCGCGAAAGGTCCCTGGAATTTGAATGGAACCTCCGTCGCAGCCGCGACACTTTGACGTGAACCCTGCAGCTCCAACCCTCGACTCGTGATCTCAACGACATCTTTCTCCAATCTCACCTCCTCTTCATCATCCGACAACCTTTGATCATCTGACCGCTTGGTCTTATCATTATCAACACTTTGATACGACCTACTTGGACTTCCCCATCGCATCCGTTGAATGACCTCATAATACATTCCTTAACCTCTGTTATCCAATGTCGCCTTGACGGTGATGTCTCCCGTCGCTGCCCATACGACGGGCTCTTCCGATGCCGCTGCAGCCCTCAGGGGCGCAACACTCGCCTTTAACAAGAGCAAACCTGCACCTCCTCCGCCGCAGAAGAACAATGGCGCGTTAAGCGCTGCAGCGTCAGCCGGACGTCGAAGCCCTACTAGGAAGCTCGGGGCGCAGAGCACGGGCGGAAGTACAATCGATAACGAACAATACGGCCAGAACGGGGGATCAATCGCAGCAAGGTTGAGACAGCTGGGCTCTAGTCCGGGCCAGCTTCATCCAAGCGTCGCCGCCGGGAGGACAGATCCTAAGAGCGCAAGCTTCATCGCTGCTACGCTGGCTGCCAGTCGAAGCGCTAGCCCAAGCCCCAAGGCGCGAACACCGCGGAGGAAGGCGAGTATCGGCGGTTCATCAAGCAGTGGTGATGTAGTCGACTCAGTACCTATTGCGCCTACTGGGTCACTCATCTCCATGTTTGAGCAGAGCGGAACAGGCGACCCCCCCAGACGAAGCTCTCCTAAGAGGACACCTAAAGCACACAAAGAGCCGGCTGAAAGCATCTCGGAGGAGCAGGCACCATTCCCAGAAGATAGATTTGCAATGGAGCCAAAACCAAAACCGAAGCCCAAACCCAAGCTCAAGCCGAAACCCAGGCCGCTTACGCCAGAGCCTCAAACGACTATCAAACCAGCTCCGGAAGTATTGAGCCCAAAGACACCGCCACAGATCATCACTCGCCGTGCAACTCAAGCTATATCAACCCCAACCCAAGTCCTGTCACCACCAACTCAACTTTCGTCACCCCCGTCGCCAGATCCTCAGAAACGTAGCCCAAGGCCCAGACCAGAATCCAAACAACGTCCTCCGACGCCCCCGCAACCTAGAGGAACAAGCAAACCTAAACTCGAGACCAAGAGTGTCTTGCGAGAGAAGTCACCATCTATTACACAAAAGCGTTCCGTACCCCAATTAGAACCTCGGCTGTCTCGCCGAAGACCTACTCCCACAGAAGCACGACCGACATCGTCTCTCACAGTGTCTTCAGATGATACTTTTGTGTCTGCATCTTCTGTCCAGTCACCTATACGAGATTCTCCACCGCTGCTACCTGTGAAGCGGCACTTCACAGGCAGCAACCCACCTTCACCGTCTCGAGATGTGAGACGTGCCCACCTGCAAAGTTCATCAGTCTCAAGTCTTCCTCTCGAATCTCTTACGAGTGCCATCGTGGCTGGTTCGCTCGCATCAGCTCGCCTTACACCACACAATACGGGAGGCAGCCTTGCTCCACCATTGCCTCGGAGGCAGAAATCACCCCGCATGATGCAAACTTTGCGGCAGCCGGCAAAGCATGTGGAGGAAGAGGTAGATCGTCACAAGAAGAAAGGTCTGAAGCTTCACAAAGGGAAACACGCACACCATGAAGGTTCGCGGAAGAAGTGGAGAGACGAGGTGACGCCCCGTGAGCGGAAGCGATATGAAGCAGTATGGGCCTCGAATCGTGGTCTTTTACTCGACCTGCCCAACTCACCCTACGATGCGATGAACGGGGACCCCTCGGAGTACGTCCTTAACACAGTCGTTCGTGACATCTGGAAGCGCTCTCGCCTGCCAGCAGACGAATTAGAGGAGGTATGGGATCTGGTTGACCGTAAAGAGCAAGGCGTTCTAGGACGTTCGGAATTCGTCGTCGGTATGTGGCTGATCGACCAACGGCTTCGTGGTCGCAAGATTCCAGCCAAAGTGAGTGACAGTGTATGGGGTTCAGCCAACGGCATGCGATACGTCAAGCCCAAGTAAGAAATAGCAGCAAGGACGAGGCATAGACATTAGGGAGGTTAATCAAGTTTTGTGTGTTTTTTCCCATAGAGTGATACCCTAGTTAGATTATACTATCTTGCATGAAATATGACAAGGATTGCCAACACCCCTGTACTGATTATAAACGAGCCGAACCCCAGAGTTCAGAAGAGGAACAATAAGCATATAGGAGATATCTCGAAATGAGCCTCAAACACTCGAATAGTCTTATAATATCAGGGTCTATATTTCTAATATGTATATGCAGAGCTCAGAAGAATCAAAAGGCTAATTTCATGACGTAGCGAAACCTGTTTAGACAAAATACCCGATCAAGGTCTCCATTCCCAACACAACGTCAGGGTTTCATGAAACATACTCATTCCTTGTCGTGGCAATCAAACTCTAACAATCTAGTACTTGCTCTGAACGTACTCCTTGCTGGTCTTGTCACCAAAAGTGACGGTGACGTTGTACTCGCTGAGGGTAGGGGAGCCGGAAGCACCGTAGATGCTGAACAGAGAGGCGGTGACCAGACCCTTGCCCTTGGGAGCGTCCTTGGGGATGGTGAGCTTCTCCTTTAGAGGCTCGATCTTGTTAGACTCCTCTGTTGGGGGAATTTGGTTAGCAAGGACTCTGAGAGGAATCGTTGAGAGAGGACTTACTGGCACCGAGGTAGAAAGAGTCGGCAACTTGGCCAATTGAGCCGGGGTAGGCGTTTGTGGGAGCGTATCCGAAGACGATGGAAGAGTCGTAGACGGTCTGGATGTAGTTCTCGCGGACAATGATGGCCTCGAAAGGCTCACCAGCCTTGATCTCCTTAGGGACCTTGATACCGGTGATGCGGGCCTCCGCGAGAGCGAGGAGAGCGGTGGAAGCGGCAGCGATAGAGAAACGCATGTTGACGGTTTTGTGAGAGTTGTTTGGGCTGTTGGTGTAAGAAGAAGTTCGTTATTGTCTTTGTAGAACTGAGCTGAGAATGTAGGATAATGAGAAGACACTTGAACAGCTGCTGAACTCCCCTTTTTATATGCAATCCTCATATATAATATCATGTCATTCATGCGTACCCTGAGCCAATGCATACAGAAACAAACATCCCACCAATTATCGAGGAGATCTATTTACAGCAACCAAACTTGGCTAACAGATCGTATTTCAGCCCGTGGCACCCGCCATAGCTGCCCCAGTTTCCAGTGCCGATCACCGTTACCTCTTCGAGTTAAAAACGTCTTCTCAGCCCGGCAATTCATCACAGGTCCGGGAATTCCGGGGGCTGAATGGCCCTGATTTGACGGACATGTCACTCACAAGGCTCGTGTTAATGTTCTTTGTGGCTGCGCCAGAAATCTTCTAGGACTGTCGGTCTTTTGGCTAGCCATTGGTTGCGAGATCGAGGCAACGTTGCTGTGCTTTTGTTGTGCTGAGCTCTATTGTATCTGAAACTAGCACCCGCTAATACGAGCTTTGATCGACAACGGGCAGTTTTATTCTCCGCATACTTACAGTAGGCAATTATGAGTTCATTGGAGCCTGGTATAAGACAATTTAGGTACAAAGCGCCGCTGTGTCAGCCCAGGATGACGCACTATTTCTCAACGCCCAGACTTTAGTCTACTATACAAATCTCAAGAGTGGAAATGTCAGTGCTGGTACGAACTTTGAGGCAGTTTTGCAGTAGCATTCTAGATACCTTAGAGCCACTTTGGGTGGGCATATACATAGTATCCTTGAATCTTATACAAGTTTCTTATTAGCGTGCTAAGACTTATTACGTAGCTATTTCCCCATACCGCCGGCACATATGGCCTCGTCATTTCACACAACAACACTTGCCGAGAGCCGAATTAGTAGGGAAATCATCTCGTGTTGAGGCTTGGCTTGTATATGTGAGATTTTAAGGTAACATGCCAGTCACTTTTTATCGGGCTTTTTTATGTAAGTGGTCGCTCGTTAATGACGATGTTTGCTGAATCATATTCTATGCTTAGTAGTAACTTTTGACTGCCCTATAGTATGTGGTATGGTATCCCAAATTAAAATACAGACGAATGAGTGATCTACTCCTCCATCTCGTCCTCCTCAGCCGCCGCGGCAGCAGCGTCAGCCTCCTTCCTCGCCTTGAACGTGACCGCCCAGTCTTGAGCCTTAGCCATCACCTTGTCCTTGCCCTTGGGGTCTAGCTTCTCTTCCCATGTAGCCCAGCGTCTGAACCACTTCTCTGCCTGCTGAGGCTTCATGCCCTTCACTCGTGTTCTCCTCTCGAAGACGTCACGAACGGCGGTGGGATCGGCGTCAGGAATGCCAACCTCGAGGTCGAGGAGCTGACTCCAGAGATCACCCTTCTTGGGCCAGGCAGCAAGGAGACCCTCGAACATGGTGCGACCACGCTCAGGCTCACCGTTGGGAGAGCGGAACTCCAGCGCGGCGAAGCGGCTCACGAGGTTCTGGCTGTGACGGCTATCGAGTTGCTGAGTAGCTCGGGGTAGAAGAGCTCTAGCTCGGGCGGGATCGTTACGGGTAACGTGCAAGAAGTGGGCATAGTTGAGCCACACGTTGGGAGACTTGGCACCGAACTTCTTGACCATTGCCTCAAACAAAGCATCGGCCTCCTGTTGATGAGTTAGTAAATGATTCCTTACAGGATACAATGTGAGATTGCTTACCTTGAGCTTCTCGGACTGAATGTAGATACTGGCCAGTCGCTCGTAGACCTCCTGCTCGTTGTTGTATTGGCAAGCCCGCTTGAAGATCTCCTCCACAGTCTGCTTGGTTCCGTAGGCAACTTCCAAGTTGAGGTATGCCACCCAGACGTTGAGCTTCTCGGTCTCTTCTCGGATGTTGATGGACTTGATAGCTCGCTCCGCAACCTCCCGTGCCTTGGAAAGCTCAGAAACTTGCATCTGGAAAGCCATGTAAGCGATCCACAGCTCTGACGAGTCGGGCTGTCCAAGCAGCAGTCGCTCGTAGTCGCTAGAGGTCTGAGGGCCGTTGACATCGAGCTCAGCAGTTCGGTCAATCTGGATCTCGTCCCTGCTTCGCTTCTTCTTCTTTTGCTTCTCGTTGCCCTTTGATTGCTCCTCCACTTCGGATTCTGGTTCGTCGAAGGGATCAGTGGACCACTCAGACTTCTTGCCGGCACCGAGACCCTTGGACTTCTTGGCTGGCCGATCCTCCATGTCCTCATCCTCATCTTCGTCTTCGTCCTCCTCTCCTTCGTCGTCATCTTCATTGTCGTCATCATCGTCCTCGTCCTCATCCGAGTCTGCTGCGTTGTCTGTACCAAGAATCTTGAGCAGAGCGCCACCATCATCCATTTCCACGTCCTCATCGCTGTCCTCACCACCTTCGAGTTCAGCGCCCTCGTCGGAATCATCCATATCAGTATCGACATCCTCGAAGAGGGAAGGCTTCAGTCCAAAGGTGACTCGCCTCTTGTTGACATCAACCTCTAGAACGCGAGCCTTGACAGCGTCTCCCTCCTTGTAGAGCTTTGTAGCATCCTTGACAGGCTTCTCAGCCATCTGGCTGCGGTGGCAGAGACCGCTAACGTTGTCAGAGTCATCAATCAAGATGAAAGCACCGAACTCCTCGACCTTGCGGACCTTTCCGGTCACAACCTGTCCCTCCTTGACGTCGTTAAAGGTGAGAGGAGGGGTGTAGTCTTCGTCGACAACAGAAGACTTCAAGCTCAACTCCACCTGGCGGGTCAACTTGTCGACACCAATGACTCGGCCCTTGACAAGTTGATCGACCTGGAAATGGTCCTTCCACTCCTTCAAGTAACGGTCAGACAAGTTAGAAATCTTAACCAGGGCAGTGACCTGTCCACCAAGAAGAATGAAAAGACCCTTGTCCGAGACATTCTTGACGAAGCCTCGAACAATATCACCAGTATTCAACTGAGAAACCTCGCTAATCTCCTTGTCCTTGACGGTGAGTGTAGAGCTCATGATGCGCGAAGGACGGGTTGACAGCCGAAGTCTCTTGTTGCTTGCGTCCAGCTCCACGATAGAAACACGAACAATGTCGCCCTTCTTATACTTAAGGGTGTTGACACTGTCAAAGTCATCGGTCATATCAGGGAGATACACAGGACCAGATACAGCCTCGCTGAGCTTGACCAGGACTTGACGCTCGTTGACCTTGGTAACTCGTCCGGGAAGAACCATATTCTGCTTCAGAGCACTCCAGGTAACGGCTTCAGATGAGCTGGAAGAGCGGGCCGAAAGGTCGAGACGCTTGTTGCGAGCATCCACACCAGTCACTCTCACCTTCAGGGCTGAACCCACAGGGAAGTTGGCCTCGAGGTCGTTAAGCTGAGACAAGTCATCCGATGCTTCCATGGCAGAAATTCGGCCACGGACTGAAGGAGAAAGGTTGACCCAAAGGTGCTGGGGGCTGGAGTTGTTGACGAAAGCCACGTAGGTGTCGCCGACCTTGAGCTTCTCGAGTGAAAGGGGCTCAAGGGTCTTGACCTCGATGTCGCTAGGCTTCGCCGTAAGCTCAAGTACAGAGTGTAGTGATCTGTGAGAGAATGGCAGGAATCGGTGATCCTTGGCACTGTGAACTCCCATCACACGCACAGACACAGTCTGTTTCTTGTGATACTTGTCAAGAGGATCCTTGGGATCGGGAATATCCTCCCACTTGTCGAAGATTTGAGAGACATCGATGCGACCCTGGACCTTGCTGTCGGCAAGTTGAACGTTGAGTTGTGTGTCCTTGATTGAGGTGATCTTAGCCTTGGTCACAGTTCCGAATTCGAGGTCGTCCGAAGCAGCGGGCTTTTCGCTGGCCTTGACCTTCTTCTCTGACTCAGCAACCTCATCAAAGTCAATCGAGGCTACCACAATTCGGCGGTGGTCAGGGATGACGGAGACGATCTTGACTTCGATTGATTGCTGTTTGTGCATACCAAAGTCAGGCAGGTCCTGGACGTCAGAAGGCAGCCTGGACTTGGGCAGAAGGGCGGTCAAGTTTCCAGCAAACTGCACGAAGACGGCCGTAACAGTAAGGTTTCTAACAAAACCAGCAACAATCTTGCCCTCCTTGGCATCTTCAAAAATAGTAAGAAGAGTCTTATCCTTTCCAGCACTGACGAGGCTTGGCTTGTGGCTAAGAATGACAGCACGTCGGTTCTCGTTCTTCTCGATGATCACCAGATCGGAGAGGGTCTGGCCAACAGCGATACGCTTAAGAGCATACTGGTTCTTGGATGTTGACTTGTCAGTAAGATGTCCAACAGGAAGAATAGCCTTGAGCTGAGAGTCGGTAAGCTCGACAAAGACTTGGTCCTCGGTCTTCTGAGTGACCTTGGCTGAGACGACGTCGCCGAGCTGGAGCTTCTTGAGAGCGCTCTGCTTGTCCAGTCCGAAAGCAGAAGGGTCCTTGCAAGACACAATGAGCCTTCTAGACTCGGGCTCAACATCGAGAACGTGTACGCTGACAACCTGGCCAGTTCGGAAGTGCTCATGAGGATCCTTAATATAAGCTTCACTCATCTCTGAAATGGGCAAGAATCCTCGGACAGTACCAAAGAATTGGATTTGTGCGCCAGACGACTGGATGTGGACGATGGTGCCAGGAATCTGCATGCCAACGCTGACCTCATCGTAGGACTTGATGACGGGGGCCTCCGAGTTGACCAGTGTCTTCTTCAAGGTCAGACGCATCTGCTTCTTGACCAAGTTGGTGGAGAGAACTCGGGCCTTGACCTTCATGCCCTGGCGGAACTTCTTCTCTGGGTGCTGTAGTCGAACATCGGAAAGATGTTGTTCAGGAACGAGACCGGTGATACCCTCAGCAACCTTCACAATCAGTCCGCTGACACCCTTCTCGTCAACAACAACCTTCTCGATATCGCAAGTAACGACAGCGCCAATTGGGACATCCTCTAGTCTAAGGTATTGTTGTTCAAGCACTGACTTCTCAAACGATATTTGGAAAAGACCATCGACTTCGTTGTAGCCAATGACTCGGCCCTTGTGTTCAGAGCCAACCTTGTAAGGGCCGCTCGATTCGTAAAGTGCATCCACCTTGCCATCCTTGACTCGGGAAATGTGCACGAATCCGCTAAGGCCGGGGACGCCAATGTCGACGAACAAACCGATCTCAGCCTCGACATGGCGAACCGTACATGTCTCGACAAAAGAGGAGACCGGAAGCACTTGAGTTGGGTTCTTCTTGGAATCAGTAGACTTGGTCGGTCGCTTCTTCTCGAGGGTAGTAATATGGGGAAGAAGAGAGATTCCAAGCTTAGGCTCCCTAGCACCAGGGAAGTTGCAGATAACTCTAGCCTTGACTCTTGAACCAATCTTGTAGGCTGTGTCCAAGCTCACTCCAGCCGGACCAACACCAGAGTGAATGATATCCGCAGTCACATCGAGGTGACCCATAATCTTTCCGGAGAGACCTCGTCGATCGGTGTTTGAGACGAGAACATCTGTGATGGTACCAGGAAGGAATGTGTTGATGGTGGTCGCGTCGGCCGGGACACCCTTGGGGTTGCCAATCTTCTTCTGCTGAAGTGAGAGCTGTGCGATCTTGCCGTTGGCACCCTTGCTGACGACTTGGCACAAGAACACAGCACCTGGCTGCAATCTCTGCTCGTCAATGGCCTTGTCGACCTCGCTTCGGGAAAGGAAGGCACCCATGTTCTCGATACCAGTATCCATCACAAAACCACGATCCTCGACACTGGCAATCGACGCCATGACAGTACCGTTGACGACAACATCGTCCTTCGTCAGTCCAGTGTTGGCCTCGCTGGGTCGCAGTGAGAGTTCGATGCGTCGCTTGCCCTTGCCGGTAGCAGATTCGTCGACAGTAGAGACCACATACGCCCTGAGGTATTGTCCAACAGCGAAGATAGTCTTAAGGTCGATACCCTCATCATCTTCAGCTTCGTCCTCTTCATCGCCGTCCTTCTCTGCAGTCTCGTTCTCGAGACGTTCCGTCAATTGTTGAGAGATGGCGACGATTGAAATGTGACCAGTGAGGTTGTTTGGCAATGCGACTTCGACATCGAGGTTGTTGATTCGTGTGACTTGACCAAGTACGAGAGAGCCCTTGACCAATTTCTACCCATTGTTAGCTGTCGAACCATCGATGACCTAAACTGCGAAGCCTACCTTGAAGCTGAGACTCTCAACCCTGACTGCGTCTTCCTCCTCTCCAGTCTTCTTGTCGCTCTTCTTGTCGCCCTTCAGCGCCGTCTTCCGCTTCTTCTTCTTTTGATCCTTGCCGCCGGTGGTGAATTCTTCGTCGCGCATGGCGTCAGCCTTTGCTTCGAGCTGAATCTTCTTCTGCTCAATAGGAGTGAGGACGCTGGCACCGCCTCGAGGGAACATTGGCTCCTCTTCCTTCAAAAGCGAAACAACAGGACCCTTCTCAGCCGCCTCGGCGCTCTTCTTGGGAGCGGCTTTCGCATCTTTGCCGACATTCTCTTTCTTAGTAGGTCGGGCTTCCTTTGTATTCTTTGCCGACTTGGGAGGTGGATTGCCGCCGGGGGCGTCTTTTCGTTTGAGGTTACTCATTGTGAAAGACGTTGGCGCATCACCAACTACTCTGTCTCTCACTCACTTTAGCTGGCAAAGTTAACCAAAAAATCTTTTTTACGAAAGCACCTTATCGATAAGCTTGGATGTTCCGCAGTGGAGCCAGGAAAAATACGACCCACCATTCACTATCACTAAGAGGTACCATAGAAAGTACACAGTACCTAGGCTTGTATGATTGAGTTAGAATAGGTATATAAAATATATCAGTATCATCTACATGTCACATTCCAAGACATTCGACATATACAACCTTTTTTCTGTCTCAATTACGTGGTAAATCATGCACCTATCGACTTACTGGGCTTAACAAACCATGGTCTCTCTCAGGGATCGTCTGCGAACCACCAGGCTCCAGTGGTCGTAGATGTACGTACCTCGCGGGGCAAACCCGTTATGATCAAGTACTAAGTACCATCAACTCAAGGCACGTTGATTCAACACATGACGGGACAACCTTAGTACTTCCACAAAAACAACAACAAAACATGAAGACATATTTTCATAACCCTACAAGTTGATGGCATCTCAACACGCGATTTGATTCAAGATGCTCCCCCGTAAAAAGGCCCGTCCTAACCCGGCAAAAGACGCCGCGAATGACAACTCCCAGACCCCGGTCAGCAACTCAACAATAGAGGCCCCTACGTCACAATCACAGGCCTCAAAGGCGTCACCCGCGACGGCAGCACTTCAAAATAACAATCCAAACCCTCCATCGAGACAACAGACCATGGGCGATTCTGATTCCGCGGAACAGAAGAAGAGCAAAGACGTGGGGTTTCTTCCCTTTTCCTCAACCCTGTCGCTTTCATGTCATCTAACAGTTTATCTAGGTCCGGAAAACGAAGAGCTGGTATGGATCCTGGCCCCGAATTTCCAAAGCCTCGGCATCTACTTCTGTTGCAAAAGAAAACATATTTGGAGGAACCGTCAAGTCGAACAAAACATCAGATCTAAGTCGATACGAAGTGAAAAAGAGCGACGACAGCGCCAGTGTTCGAAGTACGGCCGGTACGATCAAGACGATGCCAAAGATTTCCGAGACAAAGTCAGACGTTACGATGACAGAAGAAGGCGCGCAAAACGAACCGCAGAGTCAGAAGCCGGATGTCGAACCTCCAACTCTTCCAGAACCACCGAAGGATGTAAAGACTCAAGAGACGCCAACACCTAAAGCACCAGAATCCGAGGTCGATGATGCTCAGGCAGAGCCCGAAGTCCAACCTGAAGCGCCCGTATCAGAAACGGCCCTTCAACGACCGACGACATCATCAGGCTGGCTTGGATGGTGGTCCAAAACGCCTTTTACCGAAACGCAGACCAGCCCGGCTCCCGATAACGCCAACCCTCCAGCGACCGAAGTTGAGACTACCAAGGAAGCTGACGAACCTCGACCTGTCACTCCACCAGCTCAGACAGCACCACCAGAGCAGATATCTTCTCCGAAAAGTACCAAAGAAGCAAAGCCTTCGTCATGGCTTAGTTATTGGTACTCGTCGGCTGAACCTGCCAAAGCTTCAGATGATAAGCCGGACACTCAACCACAACAAAGCAGCGAGACGGCGTCGGAAGATGTCATCATGACAGACGCACCGCCTCCTCCACATCAACATGAGCCACCACCTAAAGCTGGCTCGACATGGGTTTTTTGGTCCAAGGAATCACCAAAGTCCAAGGATAATTCACCTTTACCAGAGTCCGGGCAAATGGCCGTAATGGGCGAGGGATCAGAAACTCACCCGAGACCAATGGCGGAATGTGATGTATCGCCAACAAAAGACCGCACAAAGGGAGCCTCCAAGGGAAAGGATTCGCAAACGACTGTCAAATCTGGGTGGATGAAAAAGACCAAGCGTGTTAGGCCACAGTCGATGGATTTGGACCCTCCGTCGCCGTCTGTGTCTGGCGCCTCAACTCCAACCAGCACAGTACCTCCGACCCCAGATACTGACAAAACAGCGAACAAAGTTACATCTTCGAGTCAGTCAATTGCCGAGTCGGAAACATCAACCAAACTACCAAGCAATCTTCTCCTGCCTTCGTTCTCTAGCACTTACCATATGAAAGACAACCCGTCCATCTTGAAGCAACTTACCCAATTACTCCTCCGCACACAACAACAACCCCCGAACCATGTTTTTCGAGTGGAAAATCCTCCCAAAATCCGAAAGGCTATTGCGATTGGTGTTCACGGCCTGTTTCCCGCAACCTATCTTCGTCCAATGATTGGCCAGCCAACGGGCACGTCTCTACGTTTTGCAGCCCTTGGGGCTGAGGCGATTCGAAGATGGGCTGAAGCTCACGGCTGTGGCGATTGCGAGATCGAAAAGGTTGCACTTGAGGGAGAAGGAAAAATCAAGGATCGTGTGGAGAACCTTTGGAAGCTTATGCTCAACTGGATCGACCATATCCGCAGCGCCGATCTTATTCTGTTTTCATGCCACTCGCAAGGAGTTCCAGTTTGTATCATGTTGCTCGAGAAGCTCATTGACCTCGGCATTATTACCAACGCCAAAGTCGGCGTTTGTGCCATGGCTGGCGTTGCTTTAGGACCCTTCCCCGACTACAAGTCTGGTCTGCTTATGGGCTCTGCTGCTGAATTGTGGGAGTTTGGAAATCCAGAAAGCGATAACTCTAAGCGTTTTGAGAACGCTCTAAGGCGTGTAGCAGATCACGGAGTTCGTATCACATTTATCGGCAGCATTGACGACCAGCTCGTGCCGATGGAGGTAAGCAATTTGAACTCTGGACTCTATAGTCATACTCTCAGGTCAACTAACATTCGGCAGTCCGCTGTTTACTCACCCGCCAACCACCCCTATATCTACAGGGCAGTTTTCATTGATGGGCGTGTTCATGCCCCTGACTTTATCGCTCACCTCATCGGCTTTGCTCTTAAACTTCGTAACCTCGGCGTCTCTGATCATGGCCTGATACGCGAATTATCTGTCCCTCTCGCCGGCTCCCTCTACTCGGGCGCTGGCCACTCCCGCCTCTACTACGACGATGCAGTATATGATCTTGCTGTCTCGCACGCTCTCGAGACAGCACCTGCTGGCCCAGCACCACCACCATGTTCAATTTCCTCGCGCGAGGGCCCGTTGACATCCCAGAACCCATACGTTTTGCCATGGATCATGCGTGGCTTGTTGGAAGAGGACTTCGTGCGTACCGAATTGAGTACCGAGGCGGATGAGTTGCTGAAGCAATTTGATGACTGGAAGCCTACCAACAAGGCTCTAAAGGACGTCAAGTATCGTCTTGAAGCTGTACGATCTAAACTTTGAATGAGAATTCGACAACTGACATGGCTGTTTTAATATGGAATATTGAGATTATAGGCTCCTGAATACTAAACGACAGACGGGAACACGGCGCAATATTAAGAAGGCGCAAATACATAGAATGGGACAACCCCCTGATTAGGAGTTTAGCGAACGATACTTTCCGTACAGAACAATATACCTTGACACATTTGTTTTTGATACACATGTATCATTTATCTGCTTTTTATTGGTTTGTGGTGATTTTGTAGTCTAGTAGAGGAATCGTGGGGCTCAACTATATAATACATATTTTCCAGACCGTCTCCTTTTTCCGGATAATGCTACATCCCAATGCCCGCTCCAACCCGCTATGCTGTACAAGAATCCTTCTCTATTATACACCTTCTTCATCATTGGAAAATATCTTGCAAGTGACCAACGGGATATATCTCACAACTCTATATCTTGGCATAATGATACGTCAGATCTACGACGAGACGCCAAGCTTCCAGCTCTCAATACGGTCTTGGATCTGATCCCAGCTCATCGAATGGCTGCTGACACCATACGCCTGAGCCTCCTGCAGCACAACGGTAGGCGCTCCGCTTCCGCCACCGGGGTTATTCACCTTGCCGCCGACAATCATGGAAGCCACGCGGCGCAAGTCGTTGACAGTCAGGTTCTCGATACGGCGGCACATGTCCCTAACGGGGATCTTGCGTCCGTGTACTTGAATCGAGCGACCGAGATCCTCGAGCTCGACCATACGGCTCTCAAGGTTCATAAGAAGGCTGGATCGCAGCTGGTTCTTGGCGCGGGCTACCTCACCCTCTTGGAGGCGTGAGAAGCCTGTAGTGAGGGTAAGAGCGCGGAGCTCCTGGCACATGACGTCGAGCATGGCAGCGGTGCGGCCGGGGAGACAGCTGGCCGAGATACCGAAGAGGCCGGAGTCGGTGTAAGAGTGGTTAAAGGCCATGCATGACTCAACCCAGCCATGCTGGTTCAGGACATTGGTATACAGGCGCGAGTACATGCCCTTACCAGGTCCACCAGCGGAGAAAGAGCCACCACCACCAAGGAGGGTCTGAAGCGTAGCGAGGGCGTAAATATCGTCAGATGCAACGGGGAGACCTTCGAAAGCGAGGTGAATATGTGTGAAAGTAGGTAGACCGCTCAGGTTAGGAGGTTGAGCGGGGAGGGAGAGGAAACCGCCCGTGTATCTGGAGGGCTGCGAGATATCAAGCTTAGAGGGGAGAGAAAAGTTCTGAGGAGGGGCGGGAGTCGAGGTGTTCTTGTTGTTGAAGAATCGGGAGATTAGGCTAGACGATGACTGCGGTGATGAGGAGGCCGACGAAGCAGGGCTGGCTTCGCTGTCTGATGATTCGCTCTCGCTCGTTTCAGAGCCTGTTATTTCTTGTGCCTGCGGTTTGCTCTGCATGTTGCCAAAGTACCTTTCCGCCATGCTGACAGCCTTATCATGTTTAACTCCAGCAAAGGCCACAACCATGCGCTCAGGTCGGTAAAAGAGGTCACGGTACGACATGACGGTGTTTCTATCGATAGCCTCCAATCTCTCCTCAGGGCACAGCAGCGGGTTCCCAAGCGTGTTATCCTTGTACGCAGCAGTGTGCACAAGCTCGGGAAGGATTAGCTCAGGCTTGCTCCAGATTTCTCGAATCTCGTATCGCGCTGTCTCGATCTGCTCCGCAACTTCTTGTTCGGTAATTTTGGGCTCGCGGATTGTGTCGGCGATGATTCTGAGGGCCTTATGAACGCTGTCGTTGAAAGTAGCGGCTTGGTACATCATGCTCTCGCGCGATGAAGCACACTGGATGTTTCCGCCTAGAGCCTCGACCTTCTCAAGCATAGTGTCTGCGGAGTCTTCCGATGTTGATTTGAAAGCGAGACGGTCCATGATGTGAGATACGCCGCGGAGGGAGTTGTTTTCGAATCGAGAGCCGCCTTCAATGTAGACGCCTACACCGGAGAAGGATCCGGGAAGAGCTTCCGACGCAACTCGTAGGCCATTAGGCAGTGTTGTGACTTGGTCGAGATCTGTAGGATCCTACTTCTCATTAACAACCGTTCCCTGTAAACACCATAGCAGATATTCTTCAACATACCTGGTCAATACCCTCCACATGGACCGTAGACATGGTCCTCCGCAGCAGCGAGAACTTGGAAGCCTGCCCCAAGACACGCGAGCACGAGGCCCGCGCCTTCAATGGCAGGCGGGAAGTAAATTGTCGAAGCATTATTGTAATGCGCTTGCTAGCAGAAAAGGGAAATACAAAAGTTGACCCTATTCCAGCAAATACAAATGCAAATAAATGCTCTGTTGTCGCCAACGAATAAGTTTGCGCCTAAAGCCGTCGAAATTTAGCACACACCCCGACGCCCCCGGCAAGTCCGCCCGCACTCGGCGATAGACCGGATCATCTCGGTGCCGGGACCTGATGACATAATGCCACATGTTCCATGATTGGGACAGACGAAAAAAAGATCATCATGGTACGATGAATAGCCAAACCAAAGCAGCAGTGTTGTCTGAAACACAAGTATATACTCGATAGGGAAATGAAATCACCAGTTATGAAATAGTTCAGTGAGATATGAGGTGCATGTCTATTCCATTAACTCCTACTTATGGGATCTTGTCTCGGCCAGTGCATCCTATGCCATATAGATATACGCATTCTTGCGTCTGAATCTCCTTCATATATCGCTCACAAAAGAACAAAGCAAAACATCGCTGTACCACCAATGCGTAGCCAAGCTCCACCGTCTTCCACTACCGGTGATTTGTGTAGTACTCCATCAACGCCACTGCTGCCATGAAAGTCAGGACAAAACCAACAGAACGCCGTATATGTGCAAAATAATTCCCCTAGCGCCGGTCTATGCATATTCAAGTGGTTTTTATGTGCAGGTGATTTGAGCAGTGCAGCGTTTTGATTGATATCCTCATCGAGAGACAGAGCCATTTTCGTGAAAATCTGGCTGTGCTGCAGCGTCTATGCTCGTCATTTCACCTTCAGTGGCACTCACGGTACGACCGGCACTACCGTCGAAAACCCAGGGTCCAACATTGTTTCTGGGAGTAATTGGTCCCTCAGCGCCCCCTGGAGGAGATGGTGTTCGGCTGTCTCCAAGCTGACCAGACCTTCGGGCCCCTGAGACGGAACGGATGGGCAGAGGCTCGGAGATGGCATGGTTGACTTCATTTCGTTGGGGCGTTTCTGGTGTGATGTTCACAGTCACATCCATCTGATCGCTGTCGATCGTATTGGATCGCTCTGGTGTTGAAACTCCAGAGTTGGATGCGGGAGGCGCTGTCTCTGTTTCCGGCTCGGTGTCCACCTGTGCTGGAGTTGATGCTTCTGCTTCCGCCTCGTTCTTCATCTGCTGCCACTCTTCGGCCAGTTCATCCACGTCGGCTTCCAAATCGGCACCAGCACGGCAGTTAGGGCAGATGAAGATGGGATATTGAGGAGAGGTGAGAAGTGACCTCACACACTTGAAGTGCCACGTGTGAGAGCAGGGTGCCACAAACAAAGATTGGCAGGGCTAAAAGGTTTGTCAGTAAAAATGGACAAAGAAGCAGATGTTGAAGGTGGGCTTACAGCAATAGAACTCAAGCAAATGGAGCAATCTTGGGAGTTGGTGCCAGCGACTCCGCTCGAAGCCATCGTCTGCAGCCTCTTGTGGGCGGCCATGCTAGTCGTCGGGTTAGCATTTCAAGTTTTGTATAATATTCGAGACAATGAAAACTTACTTGAAGGTGTTCAGCTTGTTCTGCCATCCGCGGTTCAGTTCAAGCCGCATCTTTACACATCGGAAAATCATCTCCTCTCCTCCCTTGAAGTCGATTCCAAGTTGCACAATATCACCATCGTTGACGGGGAAAGCTTTGCTTTCCTGCGAAGGTGGGCTAAGGCGGATGTGATTCAGAAATGTGCCCGAAGAACTCTTGACGTCCTTAATGTACCACTTTCCATCCTCGTACCAAAACTCGCAATGACGGCGACTGACGACCTTGCTCTTGAAACCCACGGGAGCAGCTGACGGCTGGTTTCCGGGCATGTTGGCCATGGAGTGACTATCGCGCTCCGAGTAACGACCAACACGGATCTTCTCAGACCCTGTAGGCAGGGTCCTGGAGATGGGTGGGAACGTCAGGGACGGGCGTGTAGAGCGAGGGTCGTAGTAGGCAGAAAATCGGATTGACGGGGCAGCTTCGGGGGTTGATGAGCCCCCTTCACCGGTAGTGGCCGCTCGCGACCTTGTCATGGTAGCCTGATCTTGAGTCGAGTCGGCGGTGGCAGCCGACGTAGGTGCGGAAGATGCTGCGGCGGTCGAGTGTTCTGGTGCAACGGTAGTGGGGTCGTGGACGTCGGATGCTGAATGCTGTGAAGATGCCAAATGGACAGAATTAGGCGCAATAGATGAAGCAGAGGAAGAAGTGGCGGCAGCAGCACTGGTAGCAGAAATAGAAGGCAACGCAGGTATCGAGGTTGTGGTGGTCGCCGATGTCAAATTCCTCACGGGATCGGGTGTCGAACTGACGAGGGTCAAGTGGTTGTTGGCGTTCTGGGCTCCAGTGGATGGTCCACTCGTGGTAGGCGAATGGCTGAGAGATCGCGTGAGGCTAGAGCCTCCGTGTCGATTGGGGGACGTGCTGCGTGCACTCGTTGAGCCAGAGCCTGTGCCGCTCGTTCCTGCTCCTGCGCCGTGGTGATTGTCGCGCGAGAGTAAATGGTTCTGTGTATAGTTGCGCAAGTAACTCAATCCTCGGAGGCGACTAGGTCGTGAAGTTGAAGTCGACGACGACTGTGGCGGGCCCGCAGGCGACGAAACAACTGGTTGAGTAAACATTTGGGCGAGGGATAAATAGGCACCCAATGATTGGAAAAAAGAAAACTAATCAACAGGGACCTGTAATAGGTAGGCGCTTGCAAGGATATGGCTTTCAAGCAAAGGCAGGAAAGAGGGGAGAAATTGGACAGAAGCAAATGCAGATGCAAATGCAAATGCCAACCAATATTTGAGCAACTCTAAGCCAAGGCCAGGCAGTTCCAAGAAAGGGAGAAGCAGAATGCGGCGCAATCTGGGCACAAGCAAAGTACTATACTGTAGCAAGGCGAAGTTTAATTTCAACCTAACCCTTGCTTGAGTCTCTTTCTCGTTCTCTTTTGTTGTGTTTGTTGTCTGGCTGCAGACGGCGATGTGACTGAAACCTCAGCTGAGACAGAGATGGACGGTTCAAAGTCACTTGCGTGGTGTTGCTGTATGGATTCGTCGGTATGACGGAAACGTGTATAGTAGAGATCTTTATGATGGCATATACCGAGAGGTTGAAGAGTTTTCCAGGCTATCGATTCGTCTACTCAGAGGGAAAAGAGGTCGTTGTTATGAATTGTTGGATGTTGAATTGTCTTTTTGGCGTTCTGTCTCTGCCTTGCAGATCTGTTCTAGACTGGGGCGAGGGTTCGTCCGTTAGAGGCAAGGAGGCGGTTTATGAGTGGAGATTCTAATTCGTCTCAAGATCCGACGTCAGTGACGGAAATGAGCAAACAGGAAAGAAGAAGCAAGTATATGAACCAAAAGCTGAGAAAGCAGAGAAGGAAGAAGAAAAGGGAATCTGGAGGTTGGTGAGTTCATTTACCCTTGGCTTGGCGATGCGATGGTCGCAACGAGCAGTGGCGGCGGTAGTCCAGTATTTCGCACAGAATGGATCCGGTCTAACGACCGGGGTTCGCGACAGGGGGGTCTAGTCTTGCTCTGTCTGACAGGGGATCGACGAGCTTGATTGGCTTCTCACGCAGTTCAAGTGGAAGAAGGGTGGGCGAAAAAGAGAGGAGAGCGGGAGACGGAACCCCAGCAAAAGCAAAGGCCAACTGAGGGTACAAGGAACGACAAAAGCCAAGGAAACGAACTGTTTTGGCAGACGTAATTACCGTAGAGGAAGCCTGAGCAGTAGAATAAACGGTTCCGTTATTGTTATCAAAAAGGCACCAATTCCGAGATTCACTCTCCCTCAAACTTGATTTGAATTTCTTCAGGTGTACCGTGTTGGTAATCCTAGGACTGACTACTAACCTTGTTCCTTAGTGCTTTACACCAGTATGGAGGTCCTGTAAAAGAAGATGGCGCACATGGGAGTTCGCTAGTGGGCAATCAGGACAGCTACCAGGATGGTGTCTGGAGGGTTCAACAAGAATTCGGGCTCCCTCTGCCAAATCAATATAGTTAATTCAAATAAAGTCATTTATACGGCATTATCATAAAGTATGATGACTTTTCGGAACCTAAACTATAGAATTATATGAATTTCTGATATCATTATAAGAACATTGTACAAATTATACATAGAAAAGCTGTACCTATACTCCGGATTTTTCTTGAACTCCGAGGGGGTGTGGAAGGCGAATCGGTTCATGGCGATATCATCAACATGGCCCGTAACTAGGTAAATGGAGCTCAGATCACGCACGCGGCCAAGTGATCAGTATGTAGTCAAACGTGATTCGGCATGGCCGCTCTAGAGCATTTCAGCTTCGACTGCGTGAGACCTTTGGCTGCACGCTTGGAAGGGCGTCTTGGCAACAGGGTCCATTATCGGAAAGGAACGCGGATCCCCTCTGTTAGTACTTTAGGTGGCTAAATACTTGCGTGTACATAGGATCTTGACTCTTTGCAAGACCTCACTCAGACACGATAACAACAGTACCTATGTATGTGTATCAAAGGTTTATTTATATCAAAACCTCACAAAGATACAATGAGTAACTGACCATGTTTCCCTTCTTTGTTTACATATGCGTACGGAGTACATGCATGTCAATACTCCACATAGAATATCCATCATGACATCCATTCTCCATCTTTTATCTTTCCGTAATGAAACTCCAGACAAGATATCCCCAGCCTAGAAAAGGCCATTTTCCACAATTCTCATCTCAAAGGCCCTTTCTCTGCCGATACCTGCCCCTCTTCCCAGTTTTCTCCCACTACCCAATCTCTCTTTTCCACTTTACTCATCTAGGTAGATGCCGTTTATCACCCAGCCTAGAACCATCTCATGCCTCTTCTCCTAGCCCCTTCTAGAAGGAAAAATAGGGAGAAATATCTGATCAACCGTTCTCAAATATTCCGACGGCTGAGGCTTAAACTCAACCTACACCTCGGACTTTGGCATCTTTTCGTCCAAGACGCCGCCACCGCCAGACGCTTCCAGACCTTTTAGACGCTGTCCTAAAGAGGCAACTAGGCCCAGCTTACGATGCAGCAAAAGCTCGAAGGCAAAAAAGGGGGTTCACCTCGAAGTTGTTGACATGATTTTTGGGGGTTCTATTCGAGTCTCACGATAATGAATCTCAGTACCAGAAAAGTCTCCGAATTTGTGGTACTGTACTTCTTCAGTCCCCAGTTACTGCCGAGGTCATCCCCACATCGGAGCGTCAATGTAACCCATGATATCATCATCCTACCCTCCCTCTTTTCCCTCAGCTGTCATGCCACCAGCAGGCATCATCTGCTTTGTCCACTATGGAACGGTTTCGGGAGATCCCGATCATACAGCACAGACGAGCACTAAACACCAAGGGCACGTGCGACCACGCCTACTAGATTCTACCTAGTACTTCTTTTCATGTGGTACACTATACCCGTATACAATTGGGCTCTCCATGTTTTGTGCGTTTCCGCTTGTTCCGCGCCTCAACTTCAACAACAATATCATGAGACACCAGCAGAGACATGACTCTTCAACTCCTCCGCGGAGCATGTCACGAGATCAAAGGTAACTCATCACGCGAAGATTCTAGATACTTTGAAACGGCCATGTAGACCTTCACATTCCAGTCTCTTTTAGCGCAGGGCTGTAGGGATTGGAGGGGTTAACTTTCACGCCCCCGTAAACGACTTTCGAAAGACTCGGAACACTTTTCGTCTGCATTAACTATACAGCCACTGCAATCATTGGCTTGACTCGTCAGATCCACGGCGTCAAACGCAGTTTCCCAGAATCGCTGTGTCACTTACTCGTGGTCATAGGCGTTCATCATGGCTGAATCGTGTCTCACGAAAGAGCTCATTGTGAAAGTACAGTGAAACGGTGGATTAAATGTGCTTCTAAGGAATATTCTAACCGGCTAGAGCTAACTCTACTTCTTGAAAACCGACTGGCCCAGCCGTTCAATCTCTCTTCCCTCCTGAGTCCCTTTGCCTGCAGCATCAAGAAGCCTCTCCCACGACTCGCTGTCCTTGAGCCTCACAGCTTCTTGTGCCGCCTTCACTCGCATACTACACTTCTCATACATAGTAATCGTCTCTCCAGCTTCAAGTCCAGTACATTTTGGTACAAAAACAGAGGCCAGCCGTGGATTGCCCGCTTGGAGAGTGAGGTTAAAGAAGGGCTGTTGTTTGTTAGTCTTGGCTCCTACCCACAGATCTTATGTGTCGTAAACTCACCTCCCAGCCAATGGGGCTTCTCCTTGTCTTGGAGATCTCCTCGATCTCGTTCCAGTCTCGCTTCGCTACTAGTGCTCGTAATCTGCAGGAACAGAGTTAGCCGTTGGTAAACGTTACGCTCCCGATACCAGGGGCTGTTGGGGCAGAGGTCCACCTACCGAATCCACCACGCCACTTTCTCGGGGACCTTGAACTCGCTCTGGATCTTCTTAGCCCGTCCATGGTAGCCCAATCGAATAAGCTTAAACATGGTTTGATTGACGCTTAGTCCTGTAAACGTATCGGCCAAGTCCCGGTCAAAAGCTTCTTGCATGCGTAGCAAAGTTGTGGCTTCCTTCAAGGCATGAACTTCGAACGTAGCCTCCTTTGAATCAGCGAGTAGCTTGGCCGCCAAGGCCAACTTATCTGATGACGTTCGAGCATCAGGTTGTTTGAGTGATTCACGGATAAAAACGTTGGCGCCATCTCCTCGCCGATCGTCTTGATAGTAGAGATCTTTGAGTAGCGTATTGTCGCCCTCCTCCATAGCCAACGCTTCTACCAGAGCCGTAGCTGTTGGTCGTGCGTTGATGACCCGGAAGAAGGCAGCAAGAGGTAGCTTCTTCTTGAGCTGCAACAAAACTGACAAGATAAGATCCGTATCGCCACTCTCAATCGCCTTGTCGAGAGCTAATTCGTCCTCCTCCATGCTCAAAAGAAGCGGGACTTGCCTACCACCACGAGGCTCATGGTTAAGAAGCTCCGTAGCAAGTCGACCTCTTCCTTCTTGATATGCTGCGCGCGCAATTTCTTCGAAGGAAATTCCGGGCTTGCCGGACAGTCTCTCCACGATCAATCGGCAGATAGTGTCATCGTCCTCGCCTCCCACGCGAACCTTGCTCGACGCCCAATGAACATAGATCCGATCTGTGGGCAGTTTGAGGTAACCTGCAATCTTCAAAGCAAGGAGATACTCATGGCGGTTTAGTAGTCGCCGAATGAGGCTCTCCGGTGTCAAGCGGTGGTATTGTTCGAAGGACAGTGGCATTCCGACCTCATAATATCGCACAGCGTTGAGCACACGCAGAGTCTCACACATGTCAACAAAGTCGTCGCTATTATAGATATCAAGCACAGACTTGCCAAACGAGGCAGCCTTGAGCAGACGTTTCTGCCAGTGTGTATCAAACTCACGTCCAGCTGCGTTGACACAAGTATCAACAGCCCCCGTAAGGTTAGGTCGTATTAGCTGGATATAGTCATCAGCTTTGGGAGATTGAAGTTCCAGTTGGCCAACGGCATCAAGGAGAATCGATGCTGGTGATGAGTCCGAAGATTGACCAAAAACTTCCAGGGTGTCTCGTGGCACCCTTTCAAGAAACTCACAAAAGTCGTTTGTGATTAGACGAGCGCCGTCATGTTCTATAAAATATCAGCACAACGTCTTCATCCCTGGGTGGACCACGTACCTGAAACGACGTGCACTCGTGTGCTGTCATAGATATATGAAGACGAAGACTCGCCAGGTCCAATAATATGCACTTCATCCTCCCAAGCAATAAGCGCGTCAGTCCCGCACCACTCGACATATAGAGGTGGCGTCTGGGAGTCAGAGTCGTGTTCGAAAAGCCGTTCCTGGAAGTCACTCGATATGACATGTGCCTTCCCATTCACAGCGTAGAGGTTTACATAGCGTCCATCTGGGGAGACACTAATATGACTAAAAGGTCCAATGTCGAGGAAACGATCTTCGCAATCCGTAGCATCGACCACGTAGACGGTCTTTTCGACACTCAACAGCACCTCGACGGACCTAGATAACGTATGGTTTGGTGAGATGATTGACCAGGCTTGAATCTCGCCTTCAGGTGTCGTTGCAAGAGCCTTGGGTCGGGGCTCAGAGTATGATGAGACTGCTACAAGTGAGCTGTTCCCAAGGAGTGCTACCATGCCATGATCATAGAATCTGCCTCTCGTTAGATTCAGTGGCAAGGTTATGGATAGCCAGGAATACATACCGGCAGGATTCGACACTATAGTTGTCGGCACCATGGCCTAGAGAGAACTGTGTAAAGTCTCCTTGCAAATCATAGCAACGAACGGTACCATCAGCAGTGACGACCAACAAGGTTTCATCCTCGGACCATCCGAGTCCCTTGATGGCGCCTTTGTCCCAAGGAATGCTGCGAAGCTTCTTGCCGGCAAGACTGTAGATATCAATTGCTGGGTTTGCTGATCTTCCTGGTTGATATGCTAGGAGCTTTGTATCGTCGCGCCATAGTGCTGGGAATATGGTCAGTGACGTCTATCCACGCGCTTGGTTCATCATGAGAAGATGAGAATGAGAAGCTCATCAACGCTGATAAGCTAAAGTGAATACAGCTTGATTACGTACCTAATGCTCCTGCATATGGAGCTCCAGTAACGATATAATTATCAAGGTCGAGATCTTGATCAAACACAGCTGTATACTGCTGCGTCTTGCGGAACCACCTGTCCCCAACACTCTCCCAATCGGCTCTCGCGTGAAGCGTGTCCATCTCGCGTTATCTCATGTTGTATTTGAGCCTTGTGTTTATAAAGAGAAGACGCGCTACAGCTGATATTATTCGTCAGCTGTGCACTTTGGATGAGCTTCACTTCACAGCTGCATCATGCCGTAGCTAGGATGTAGCTAAGGTTGCCAGGCATACGGCTATTCTCCGGCTTGGACTAGCGGTAGGCACCCAGGACGGGCCCGCCCTTGTCCCGCCAATTTTAGGTTGCTTCAGTGGTTGCATCATCTCACATGGATAGGGAATGAGCGGTGCAAGTCAGCCAAGACATTCTTCCACTCACTATCTCGTCACTTTTTGCTCACTTCATTTCACCCGCTCAACCAACTCTCGCTATACAACTCTCTTACACACCCACAATGCCCAACTGGCGTGACCAGTACCTCTCATCCATCAAGGATGCGGAGCTCAATAATCCTGTCAACATGGAGCTCGTTCAGACCTGTCCGTTAAACCACCCCCACATGAACAGCCCCTCCCTCCATCTGCATGCGACTCAACATAATTCATCACGCGAGGAGAAACAAAATACGCAAAAACTGACGATGTTTCCAAGGCTCGCAGATGGCGGATCGCATATCCGCTCTCGAAGCTGAGAAGAACGGACTAGAATCACTCGTCGCTAATAATGGAAAAACGACCGCACAAACCGCCGAGCCCTCGACCAACGATCCTGGCGTCGCGCAGCTAAAACAGGACCTTGCCGAAGCCCTTCGATCAAAGGGTGTCACCGAAAAACGATTGCGCACGAGCGAAGAAGAGTTGATCCAGCTACGATCAAAACACAAAACCGAGTCGAGATCGATACGAGACCTCACGGCCGATAAGAATAACCTTACCACCAGACTCAAAGATAGGGAATATGAGCTAAGGGAAAAGCGCAAGCTTATCGAGGTGGGTTCAGCATCCTGACCGCCGGGACACGCCGACGTCCATACTGACAACGATATCAGCAAGTTCAAGATGAGATGATTGCCCTAAACCTTCAAATGTCGATGGCCGAGAAAGAAAGAGACAAGGTCAAGAAGGAGAACAAGGAACTAGTCGATCGGTGGATGAAGCGGATGGCACAAGAAGCAGATGCCATGAACCTCGCCAACGAACCCATCTTCGAAAAAGGACGATAACCGACTATCCCTCAAATCATGACGGCAACCAAACAAAGTCAGTCCAAGAAGTAACGCTTGATATCACGAAAACAAAGTGCTATATGGAGTATCCTGCAAGTCCGAACAACCCTATCTCCCACGCTGATGTATGCTCATCTGTCTTAACCCAATCTTTCCTACACCGTATTCTGACACTCGCGTGCTAATGAAGCTCTATAGTCTACTTTCGCGTCGAAATAAAGTATGATCCTCCTGCATTAGTCCAACTCACATAACCCTCAGGGTATATGCACTCCTCCACCTCCAGGATGGTGCTGCCGACATCGTTTATGTTGTGGTTGTTACTCTTTTCCGCAACAAAGGACTTGAGTGACACGATCTTACAGCCCGACTTGAGGTCGAGGAACATCCGGACCAGGTCGTCGTTCAGCTGCGAGGTGAAGGCCTTGTTGTTCACCAGGACCACGTCGGCGCGCTTAAGAGCCTCATGGATGCGCAGGTTCTTGCGGAAATCACCGCGTTCCAGATGCACCTTGCCTGGTCGGACTCCCCAGAGCATGCATCGTGCATCAAACTCCTTCTTCTGCTCCTCGGCAAGGTTGCAGGCGTTTTCCATCATCTCGCAACCCCAGCTCTCACAGCCGATCTCCAGTGCCGCTTGCAATGCCACGTTTCCGACACCCGAGCCTAAATCCACAAAGACCTGTTTAGAGGTCATCCGAGTTTGTTCCACCAGAATCTTAGAGATAAAGGGGTGGAGGAGTTCGCCATAGACATAGTCGGTTCCGTTCTCGTATTTGGAGAGAAGTTCCACCTTGAGGGCGACTGTTCGGTCATAAATCTGATCGAGTATGAAAGCCACGAGGTGTTGGGGGAGCTCGTGCATTTTATCGAGGTTCTTGGCAATCACGCCGTCCTCGACTAGAGCACGGAGCTTTTCGTTGTACTCGCGCAACGCTGCCTTGAAACCCATCAAGTCCTGGATGTTCCGGTTGGAAGCCTTTTCCAGTCGACGGATAATACCACCATTAGGATTCGTGAAAGGCTCTGCCTCCTCGTCGGTAAGGTACGTTTCGGCTACATGGCGAACTACCTTTATGCTCGCTTCGACAGCATCGATCTTATCTTTTCCCCACACTAGCTCATACCTGTAATAATGTTAGCACGAATTTCTAGGCTTGTTTGTCGAGGGGGAAACTCACTTTTCGCGAGGTTGTAAGCTGGGGTATTGTAATCTGATTGCCACCTCCTCTTTTTGGGCACCCATAACAGGTACACACTTATGCTCGAGCGAAGCCACATCAACAGCATGAATGAAGCTTCGGCTGTCCATCCGATCCTCAAATGCCCTTACGCTCCTTAGCTTGCGGTGGGGGTCGACAAAGCCACCATCTTCAGTGCCCTTGCGCTGTCTCTTGTTGGTGTCTAGTGTCATCCATCCGTCGTCTTCACCATCACTGTCTTTGTCGAACTCGATGCGGTCGCTAGCTGGTGATCGACGCGACACGGACGGGGCCTTTCGCTTACGCTCTAGTCGCTTCTCGTCGGATGAAGAGGGATACGGCGAGTGACTAGCTTGACGTGCCAGTGGTTTCGGAGAAGGTCGATGGGAGGACGAGGAGCGCGATGCTGAGCCGCTGAGGGCTGAATTCGGCTTCGGCTTTGGTTTTTGGGCGGGTCGGTCGACAACGACTTTCTCGATCCTAATCTTAGGAGGGTCGACTTTGAACTTGTTGTTCTTTCCACCGAATAGACGCATCGTGTAGTATTAGAGGGCCAGTCCTGGTGATTCAAAGTATCGTGAGGACCAAAGACGGGTCAGACTGGGCTGGGTCAGGGATGGAGGGGTTCGCGGTGGCGTGCGTGTCAGGCGTCGGCAATGTCGCGCAGCGGGTGGGACTAGATTAAGAAGAGAGTAATAACAAGTAGAAGGATAATAAGAAATGAATGTGAGAAGTAAAATATCGGAGAGGTTCCAAAAAGTAACGGTTCTAGCAGATAGGTTGTGGTTTTGTCGTGACTCTATCAGTATCGCATCGTGGCACTTAAAGGTATGCAGAGTTCAAGTTTCGAGGCATCCACCATGAAATGGGATGGCACAGTGAATGGCTGCCTTCCGTTGAATGAGTGGATGCCGGAGCCTTACATCAGCCGGGGGTCTAGGCAGGCGCGCTGCAGGCGGGCGAGAAATGGCAGGTCCCCTGGACGTGTCCGGAGGCCGCTAATGCCCCGCCGGTAAGGCGCTGTAACTTGAAAAAGCCGACCACGTCCGGGGCTGGGATTGTTTGCCTTGTAAGAAAGGCGTTGACTGGTTCAGGTTTTCAAGGTGGGACTGGGACATTGGCACGTTGGGCACGTGGGGGCTTTCCCCTTCAGCCGCAGAATGGGTGCCTGCTTCAAAGGAACTTACCCTGCGTCTATCATTTGAATGCTTGACGATGTTCATCTTTCACAACGGGTACAAGCCATGTATGTGTCTAAACCCTGTCTCTTTTCTATATAGTCTATATCTTGGAGAAAAATACTTACCTTTTTCTGACACTTTTCACTGCTCTATACTTCAGTCGATCCCATTTACCCAGTAGTGTGCGTAACATTGACTGTGAGTAGACAGTGGTGACACCAGTCTAAACTTGCAACCCCTGTTAGCTCAGTGACATGAACAGTTCTCAAAGAGATCCGAACAACCAGTAGGCTCAAAAGCCCCCGATCTCCAATACAAACTCTCCAAATTAGCAATGCCGACTCTGTACTGATCGAACTCCTCATCATAATCGTACTCGTGATTGTCTTCTGCGGCTCCAAAAGGCAGAGCGAATCGCACTGTCTTGAGATCACCCTCGTCATGGTAATCAAAGCCCTCCATTTCATGGGCTTGCGAAAATCGAGTTGACCTAAAGGCAAAGTTAGTCACGATCTCTCACGAAAGAATATGGTCAAAACTTACCGAAATTTGATCAGAGGCCCATGTAAACAATCGTCTACGATGAAATGTAGTCCTCCAACACTGACATGTCCGAGTTTGCTGTTCAAAGCCATACGAGCTGGAGCAACCTCGACCGGAATCTGGACGCCAGCTACTCGCAATGCATACTTGTATGGCACCCAGCAACTCTTGTTAGCTGGTTGGGTATGAGGACAGTCCTCGCACTCTACAACATCTCCCTTTTCGCCTCCTAGAATCATGATTGGTGACTCATGGCCGCACTTGAGGATGGAACTAACTCTTCGCTCTCTGAGATCCGTTTTGAAATCGTGGAGAACCCTGTCGAGCTCTTCTGGAGTATGATGTCCACGATAAATACGCTTATCGGTAGAGATGATAGTCGACTCTTCATCAGATTCGGAATCAGGCTTACCATCAGGCTTACCATCAGGGCACATGGCACACTTCAGTTCCTGGTCCTCATTCCCGAGCTCACATGCGGGTGCGAGAAGCGTAGCAAAAAGTACTCGGTTATAATGTTTTTGGAGTCGATGTTGGGCATTTTTTATTTCCCCACTCAGCTTTTCCCTGAAGGTCTGAAGACTTGGGATAGTCCATGTATCTTCACAAATAGGCAGTGAAAGGTCTGAAAAGTCGGGTTTAGAGGAAACGCCGTCCTTGAGCATAGAATGGAGTTGCGCCTGGACCATCGGCCTGCGTCGGATGTACCAGCCATCTGCAAGACGAAGAAAGTGTCTAACGCAAAGGGTTGAGTCGTGGTCGTGGGGGTAGGCCTGGAAGAACTCGAGGCTATTGTGCCGTCCAATGTCTGACCAATTCTTGACAAAGGTATCCTGACCAAATGACTTGATAGCGGGGACGGGCTCTTCTTGGTCCTCGTCTCCGCTGATTTGGACTTCCTCATGATCGGAATCAGACAATACATCGAGTGTTTGAGAGCGGGGAGATCCTTGTGGGGTGTGCTGTGTCTTCCTGATCTTGTACGGAATTGGACTGTCACGACATGTTCTGGATCGCTTCCTTTTAGGTGGTGTAACAGGTGTTTCTGGAGTTCCCGGGGAAGAAATCGGTGTGGTGGGTGTAGTAGGTGGCTCTGGAGCAGCAGCAACAGTTGCTGCCGGCTTTGACTTAGAACGTGTAGTAACCATGGTTTGTGTATTTGAAGCTGTTGATTTCTGAAATGGTCTTGGAGTTTAGTTGACATGATCGGGAATGCTGCATGCTTTATGTACCAGATGTTCCAGCGTAGATTTGATGGTTCTTACGATGCGAATCTTTGACGACAGAACACTGTTTCACTGTTCACTCATGATAAAAGGATTCGTTACATCTATGATAAAAAAAGGCTTAGTTGAGTCGAGACAAAGAAGTTTCTCTCATTGTAAGCCATTTGAAGGTTGCAAGATGACAAAGACTTGATTTGTTTGAACATAGGTATGTGATGCTTTCAGCCGGGGAACGCAGTCGATGAACAACAACTCATTGGGCGACGTAATCAATGTCGGGAACCTCAAGTTTATATTTGTACAAGAGTAAATCTAATGAGAATATGCTTTTCCTAAATTATGAACAAAACTCCGAAACGAATATTGACGTGCTGGTACATCGTAGGCCTCCAAATGGCCTTCGCTTGAGTCTTCAAGCATAATGCACAATGACAAAATCCAACAAACCCCATAATGACCCAGTTAACTTTTAAAAGATGTTTTATATATTTCCATTACCGTTGAATCATAATCATACAATCAATCAAATGTAAAACGTAAACGTCTTTGTAAGTATCATCATACAAGAAGACAAAGGCATTATCGATGTTCATGAACCTAGGCGTTAGACGTTTCGGCTGTACCCATCTTGGTATACACGATCGAGAAGGAATTCGGTTCCTTCTGTTGAGGGCGAATGTATTGGAGATTCTGACCAGGAAATCGTTGAAGTGCGACTTCTGGTGCTAAGTCGTGCGTTCCCATGGTCCGTATCAGCTTGGGCTGAAGTGTCGATGTGGTGATGAACGCTGAGAGTAGCACTTCTGGTGGGCTTGGAAATATCAGGCTTAGTCGTGCTTGAATCAAGCATGATATAAGAGAGTCCGGCCCCCTCAACAATACGCACTTCACTCTCGTTGGCGTGGTGAGACATGGGGCCGTTTGATGCGAGGCGGGATGATCGTCGGTTCTTTCGTCTCCAAGTATCAATGGAGATAGCCCCAGAGAACCTGGAGTCTGATATTGTGCTCTGGGGAGTGCCCCAGGGACTCAAGGATGAACTAGCCCGATCGACGATTGGGACTACCCATTGCTTGAAGGTTGGGAATAGCATGGGTATATTCGTTGTCATGATAGCGACGAAGGTCTCGCGAACTGCCCAAGAGGCAGCAAGCTGCGGGCCATTGATAGTATTCTTGGCATTGTTAGATCTATGCAGTGGGGATATGGGTCGCCAGGATACTTACAGATACAACAAGAACCACACGAAGGATCGCGGCCATGGTGACGAACAGACCGCAACTAAATAGGGAAATTAGCCCGACCTTTTGAGGCCAGGGCATGGCAGCTTTCCAAAGCATCGGCATAGGTATCATGATGAGGTAAAAGTCCGTAATGATATTGAACGCAAGACACGTCCATATCAAGCCAGGGGAGATGGCAGCGTGACAGAAGGCCCCTGGGTCTGGGTAGATTTGCCACCAGTGGACGAATGGGCGGCAACTTAGTAGTAGATTGAGCTGAATGGTAACGAAGGAAATGATGATGAGAGCGAATCCAATCGTAACACGAGTTCGGTAACCGTCGAGGTCTTTTGTCAGTCGATAGTAAAAGGTGCATATGGCTGCTTTGAGGACCCAGAGAAGAGAGGAGTAAGTTGCCCATAGAACCAATTGAATCTTTGAACCCATCACTCTGCAATCATCAGTATGTGGATCAGAGTGAGACTCAGTCTTGGGCTTACCGAAGCTGGTATTCACGATCGTCGGGATGTAAAGAAGCTCGCTGCTCGTCCGTCATGGAATTGTTCGCCAGCCCTTTGGCAATATTGCCCACAGAATACGCCAGTCCTGTCTCTATAGCATAGATGCCCTGACCTTGTTAGTATAGCTATAAGACAGTTATATTCTGAAACTTACAGCAGCCAAAACAACGAGGTAGTCATCTGCCCAAAGGTTCCTGAAACCAACAGCACTGATCCGCACATATGACCTCAAAGCTGTCACTAGTACTGCAATTCCAAGCAATGAGAAGGCTTCGACATTGAAAGCCCTGAGATCTGCCATTGCTGCAGCGCTTTCTTCAAAAGATGTCCGGGGATCCATGATGAACGACAGCTTACACACAACCAACGTCGAGTGCGCAAGGACCAGAATTTGCACTTTGAGACGGGAGCTCCGCCATATAAGTCGGTGAAGAGCAATTATTGACCCTCAAACCTGTCACGAAATTTGTGCGTAACTGCAATCTAGTCGTGTTTTTTTTTTTACTTCTTTTTAGGGTCCATATCCGAAAATCCACGAACGACCGACGGCGCCGTATTTCCAACGGCCAACCTCCTCTCTCCCTTACTCGACGGAAGGAAAAAAATCTTACTCGTATCCTTGAAAAGCAAATATTGAACGCCAAAGACGATTCTCACAGATGGCTCAGACCTAACAAGGCAAGGTTTGGCGGGCCGCCGTTTCGTGGCAGGGGAAAAAGAAACAAAAACCCACCGGGGATCCACGGCAACTTGTTAGCTGCCGAAATCGTGGGCCAAGTGCCGCGTGTGTGTGGGATCAGATTCAAGACAGTCAGGGGTCAAAAATGTGATAGTTTTCCCTTTTCTCACCTGACGTGTCATTGCTCTAGATCCGTTGGTGGAGAAGAATGAATGGAAACTTTTCGGCGGGTTTCATCGTATGAGCCACTCAGCAGCTCTGCATAAAGAACTCATCATGGACATGGACATGGACATGAGGAGATTTGAAAAGCTCAGCTTAGCCACCTCCGCTTTATATGTGAGGGAGAAGACCCGAGACACAACAAAACGTGTGCAACGTGTAAAACGTGTGCTCACAACGATGGACTGCCTTACACAAGACAAGAGGAGGAAAACATGATTGGGGCGAACTCAAGCTGTTTGGACTTCTATGACCTACGTGGATGAGAGAAAGTCTGGGACCTGCATTGACAGCTTACGGTCCGTCGGCCGCCAGAGTAATATTCGATGACTTCTGATGACGATTCATTGAGGAGAGAATCGAGATCTTTCGGATCTAGCAATGTTGAGGATGGGAGATGTAGGTAGTCCTGAGCACGGTTGTGCCGAAATCTTTTAATCTCGATCTTAAAGCGATACAATGGCATTGTGCTTTTGGACAGTTTGCTGCATATCTCACATCTATCATCGATAGGACGTTCAGGTTGAAGTGTCACTCCTGAGTGGTTGTTGAAAATATGCTTATCCCTACCCTGTAATAACCGTCTGTATCATAACATGCATAATTTTTATTCACTTTTAACTTGTTCATTAGACACTCTCCTCTACCTCTTCAGTGTCTTTTGCTTCTCTGCATCCGTAGCCACATTTCTTCCCTCAACCAATAATCCCTTCTTCCTTCTCACACCATCCATATACCGCTTCGCCACGTTCTCCTTATCGGCCAACTCACCAAGATCCTCCAGGTCATCTTCCGTGAAAGGTACCCAGAAGGGATCTTCGTCGAGAATTTCAAAGCCCGCAAAGATGAGCTGCGGCTGAGCAGCGCCACTGGTACGCTTGCGCATCTCATCTGCGAAACCGAAACTCTCGGCGACGGGAACAAGTGCTTGAATGGTGAAGAATGGCGTACCCTCCTTCATGAGCTCGGCATTGACACGGCCACGACGACGGGTCAAGACGTCGTACACACGGCCCAGAACTTCTGTAGAGGCTTGAATCTCAACGCTGTACATGGCAAGCATGAGGCGGGGAGACCAATCCATGAAACCTGCGCGGAGAGAGGACTGGAACGTCCTGATAATCTCACCAGTCAGACGACCAAGCTTGTCGCGTGCTGAGGAGTCGTCTTCGGCAAGATTCAGGGTAACGTCCTCAACAAAGACGGCAACACCCTGGAGAGGCTCATTGCACAGAGGACCTTGAGCCGCTGCAAGCTGGAAGGCGTAGGAGATCTTGTCGGTAAGATGGCTGGGATGAAGGGATTCGTCTGCGCGAGGAGCAGTCTCGACAGTCTTCTCCGCAGCAAAAGCCTTGGAGAAGATATTATCCGCGGTGGCATCGATGAGAAGGTTGGGTCCAGTTCTTCGAGGTCCAAAGGCCACAATCTTGTCAATGCAGTCTTTCCACATATCCCTGCCCTTCCCAGTCTCAAGCTTCTCTTTAAGTTGCTTCTTGAAGTCCTCTACGGACAGGGTGTTGCCAGCTGCAACGTCGGCTTCAGCAACGATCTCTTCGCCGTCTTCTTCCACCTTGACCTTGCGATCGTATACTCGCTTGACGGCATCGCCATTCTTCAGCAAAAAGTCCGTTACCTCTTCTGGGATCGGTTGCACGCGAAGCGTAACACTAAGTTGCTTTGAGCTTGTTGTAGAAACAACGGCACCACGGCCTAGCTCCTTGTTGACAGGAGGCCGCATCTCCTCAGCTCTGACGATTGTCTCGCGGTAGGGAACAATAGGAGCACCGGGCTGGATATCGCACAGAGCGAACCTCTCCTTCAAATCGGTCAAGCATCGCTCGAGATGCAATTCACCAGCAGTCAACAAGACATGTTCACCGCTGGATAGAAGCTCATATTCGGCACAGGGATCACTCTGCACCAGAAGCTTCAAGCCATGGATCATCTTGTCGAGATCGGCGGGGTTCACAGGCTCTAGCGCAACGCGAACGATGGGCTTGCCCAGCATGGTAACACCCGCAAGGTTGACGGCGCCATCAAGACGACTGCACAAAGTTCCCGACTTGAGAATCTTGCCCTCAAGACCACCAATACCAAAGACGCAACCAGCAGGAACCGAATCGAGAGCCTCCAAGTTCCGTCCCATGAGCATGTATAGCGCAGTAACAGTAACTTCTTGAGGCTCAGGAGCAGCGTTTGGCTCAGCAGGCGACCACTTGGGAGGAATGACATAGAGCTTATCGCCAACAGATAGGGTTCCAGAGTAAATACGAGCAAAGCCGATAAGATGCTCGGGGTCGGCCTTCTTCTCTTCTAAATCAGGGGCGTAATCGTCGAGGTTAACTTCATCCAATGCGGTCGTCATGCTATCAACGCCGTTTTCGCCCGCCGCAGCCTGAGCCCTAGCTGCTTCGGCCCTCTTCTTGCGTGCAAGCTCTCGTGCCTCCTCGCCACTCATCTGACCTCCAGTGCGACGCTTGTTTTCGGGAAGTTCACTTTCAGGAACGGATACCATTTTGCTGACGTAGGCGACGACTGGGTCAGACTTTTCGTGCTTGAATGAAACCATTGAATCCTTGATGGTCATGTCAATGTGCTCAGATCCAGGAGAGTCTTCAAGCATTTCAGGAAGTCGTGCAGCTTGGGCGGTAGGAGGAGATGGTAGGGACTCAACAACAGACACCAATAGTGCTGTTGAGAGGGGAAGCCAGTTTGCGAAAACTGTCGTCATAAGAAGCTTCTGGTCTCGGGACTTGAGCATGTGAGGGGTGATCTTGATGCCGAGGGACTTTGTGACTTTTTCTAGTAGCTCTCGATCGCCCTGGCCGTTGTCGCCTCCCACTGTCGCCTGGTAGACAGTCCATACTGGCTCGAGGACCAACTGCACGAACAAGGGCTTTAGATTCCTCCCCTTGAGATGCTTGGGGCCTAGGATCTTTTTCGTCTTGGGATCAAGGTAGAAACTACCCCATAGAACCTTTTCCATGATTCCACGCTTGATACCGAGTTTCTTCTCGTACATGGCGGCGAATTGCCTGCAAGTAAACGCCCAGCCGTCGATGGCACTGCTGAAAATAACGTTGTTCTTCTCGGGGGCAAAGTAAATGTCTTCATCGTCTCTCTCCTCGAATTGTACCTCTCCTGTGTCGCTGACTTGATCTGCAATTGCTGATTCCTTTGCTGCTGTGGCCGCATTAACTCGCTCCTCCATTCTTTCTCTCCAGTTGAGGTCCTCTTCCATACGCTCGCCCTGGAAGAAACTTCCTAGAACAGCGTTCACTTGCTCTAGCAACTTGTTTAAATGAATGTATGCTTCTCCGGGGGTCATCTTAAGTTCTGTAACAAGTCGGTCCATCTTGTTGATGACGAGCAGGGGTTTCAGCTTCTCGGTCCATGTTTGGCGAAGTACGGTGACTGTTTGACTGCAGACTCCCTCGACGGCATCAACGAGAACGACAGCTCCATCACACAATCTTGAGGCTGTTGAAACCTCTGAACTGAAATCGATATGACCGGGTGAATCAATCAAGTTGACAAGGTACTCTTTGTCCTCGGGCTCAGCGTCGGGGGCTGCTTTCCGACGCATGGCAAAGTAGAGTGAGATAGCGGAAGACTCCATGGTAATTCCTCGAGTCTGTTCATCGGGTCTAGAGTCAAGATAGCGAATCTTTCCCGCCAGCTTTGGTGAGATGATTCCATTTGTGGCAAGTAGAGCATCGGTAAGTGAGGTCTTGCCATGGTCGACGTGGGCTAAAATGCAAATCTATAAATTGTCAGATCAAGTATTCCTTCTTGTATTTGATTTGAACTCACATTTCGAATATCATTGGACTGTCTTTGCAGACTTGCCAGCTTATCTGGAGTGACGACAGGCATTATGACGACAGTGACTGGGAGTAGGGTAAGATAGTTGTGGGATGGGATAAAATAGGTATAACACAAAACTTAGACAAGGGAGAGAATCGCTTTTACAGCAAATCGACAGGGGCTTTGAAGCCTTTTTAAGTCTTTTGAAACCTCAGGTAAGTTGGAATCAATCTTTGTAGTTGAGTGGGAGACAGTTTGCCTGCGCCTTACTCATAGTGTGACTAATGTAGGCAGGTTGTTTTTAACTGTTCACACTGATGGTCAGCAAAAGTTTGGTGTTATCATGCATATTTCTCTCAAGGCATCTGCAAATCGACTTAGAATGACTCATACATACTCAGAAAAAGCTAACCAGACCCAGAAACCGTTTCTTTTCAACCTACAAACACGTACCTTAGCTGAAAGGCCGAATTCCTGACGCTCTTGAGCCCCACAATAGCTACATGACTAAGCAGACGCCGCCCCCGCCTTCGAGAAACCCTACCGCTTCACAAAAAAATCTTGGAGCGTAAAATTGCGACCTCTCACCCGACGACGAGACGAGCGAGACGACGCGCGACTCGACTCTACCCGACGGCACACGCACGACACGATGGCTACTTACCAGAACGGCGTGGCTCCGGCCCGCGCCATCGATGACGACAGCGACGTCGAGGAGGAGGCTCTGGTGGCCGAGTACAAGGAGCATGTTCAATATGAGGAGGGTGATGAGCTCAGCCGCACCAATTCTTTGAACCTCACCGCGCAGACCGATGATATCCAGGCCCGACTCGTCCAGGCTGCTCAGCCCCTCGACTTCCAGGCCCCTCTGGAGGCCAAGTTCCAGAGCTACGATGCCTACTGTAGTCTGTTTCACTTTATTCTGAACTCGGAGGGTCCCGTGGATCTCGAGCCCCCTTCTGTTGGTCTTCCAAAATTGAATATCGGGTTGGATAGGGCTAATAAACAAATCTGTAGTACTACTGGGCTTGGGATGTTATCGATGAGTTCATTTACCAGTTCAACTCTTTCTCCTCGTACCGAATGCGAATTGCCCGCCAAACAACCAACGAGGAGGAGCGTCAGGCCCTCCGTGAGAACCCCAACACCTGGGGCTGCTACAGTGTCCTGAACGTCCTGTACTCCCTCATCCAGCGATCCCAGATCACCGAGCAGCTTGCCGCCATGAAGCGTAACGAGGATCCCATGGCCGTTGCCGGAGAGTACGGCTCCAAGAACCTCTACAAGATGCTTGGTTACTTCTCCATCATCGGTCTCCTCCGGGTCCACTGTTTGTTGGGAGATTTCAGCCTGGCTCTCAAGACTCTTGATGACATCGAGCTTAACAAGAAGGCCATGTTCGCCCGTGTCATGGCTGCTCACTTCACCACCTACTACTACGTGGGTTTCTCCTACATGATGCAGCACCGCTACGCCGATGCCATCCGCATGTTCAGCCACATCCTCATCTACGTCTCGAGGACCAAGAACTTCCAGAAGAGCGCTCAGTACGACTCTATCACCAAGAAGAACGAGCAGATGTACGCTCTTATTGCCATCTGCGTCGCTTTCCAGCCTACCCGTCTGGACGACACCATCCACAGCGCCCTTCGTGAGAAGTACGGCGACCAGCTGCTTAAGCTCCAGCGTGGTGGCCCCGAGTCTCTCCCCATCTTCGAGGAGCTCTTCCGCACAGCGTGCCCCAAGTTCATCTCTCCCGTCCCTCCGGACTTTGAGAACCCCGAGGCCAACATCGACCCTGTCGAGCACCACCTCGCTGTCTTCATGGATGAGGTCAAGACCAACATGTGGAGCCCCACCATCAAGTCTTACCTCCGTCTTTACACCACCATGGACCTTAACAAGCTCGCTGGTTTCCTCGAGGTCAAGCCTGAGGAGCTCCGATCATGGCTCCTGGTGACCAAGCAGCGCACCAAGCAGCTGCGATGGCAGGACCAGGGTCTGCTCGAGGGTGAGCTGGTCAACGTCAGCGACCTTGACTATGCTCTCCAAGGCGTAAGTCCAACAATTAATCACGCTATTTATGTACTCTGCTAACTATTAACCAGGACCTTATTCACATTTCGGAAGCCAAGGTGGGACGAAAGCTTGTGGACTGGTATCTCCGAAACCTGTCCCGCACCTACAACTGAGGTGCTACAGAGAGATCTGGCTAGTCACTTTTCTCAATTTCATGGGGTCTTCGATTCAAGCCCAACAGCGCATTAGGGTGCTGGGGCTGAATACTCCAAACGGCCAGGGCCAGGAGAATACCTGGGGTTATGCAGGCCGACTTGATAGGATGCATGGCATGGCAAAGGCGTCTCGGAGTTGGTGATGCTCGTGCAAGAGCTTGAGAATTTCTCAGGTTTGGCTGTATGTGCGGCGGAGATATGGGTCATCCCTCCTAGAGTTACGAGGGCCTATGAAAGGCAATGAAGAATAAAAGGAATCAAAAGTCATTTAATCAATATCATGATCCTACATTAGGATGCCTCCGTTAATCTGAACTGTGTGCTAATCATGAAACTTTCTCAGTACTGGGATCATCGGCCTTCAAACCCGGAGACCGCCGAGTCGATGCAGAATCTTTTCGATATATCTGACACCCACACGAATCCCGTACTCATCCTCAAAGTCACGCGGGTCGCCAAAAATGCTGTCCGGATCTAGGCATGTCAGACATGTCTCCACGATCTCAGAATACTGCGTGCCCATAGATTCGCGGAGCTCATTCCGTGCTAGACAAACGAATTTCCGTTTTGCAGAGGTCAGAAGAAATCGGGCGGCCTGTTTCTGCGAGGCACCGGGAGATATACCGACAACGGGCGAAAGAGCTGCGTTTTCGGCTTGGGAATCATAGTCGACAAAACTCTGCCACAGACCAACCTCAAGCAGGCACACACCCAGACTGTATATATCGTGCTACATGACAAAATCCTGGCCTACAACCGTACCCTGCCTAGACGGATGTCGATACAGGTTCCTCTCTACAGCATCATCGCCACGCCGTCGAGTCCTGCCATCTTCTTGCCGAAACTTAGCAAAGCCGACAAGAAATATTGCCGAGTCTCCCCGGCCTTGGGTTTCAAAGCGGAGAATTGTTTCGGGACGAATGTTCTTGTGTACAAAGCCGAATGCATGGACGTAGCCGATCGATTTGGCCAGTGCTTGTGCAACTAGGAGTCTCTCGGACAGTGACTTTGGTTTCCCAGTATTTAGAAGCCGTTCTCGAAGACTTTGTGGGTTGTCCAAGCCTGAAGGTGTACGGAAGACCATGAGGAGACTCTCCAAATCCGGACTCGCCTGATTGGCAACGAAGCCTTTACAGCTGAGCAGGCCAAAAGTTTGAGGTTCGTTGTGTTGAAGCCTACGTGCCAAGTCTCGAACGTTCTTCTCCGTCATCTGATAGCATTCAGGATCTGGAAGATCGATTTCATCTAAGATGTAAGTGATGACCCTGTCAGACCTGACGCTGTTGGCGATCTGCAAGGTGGAGAAAGGAACACTGGATATGTCCATGTTTAGAAGGTCTTTGGCAGGAAGCGATAGCCTTGGCTGTGATTGGATTGCCAGATTCAGATCCTTCTGAATACTTGCTGATGATGTAGACTCTGTGATCCGAGAAACTGCGGGTGATTCGGTCATGGCATTGCCCATCCCATTATCGTGCATCCTCCTTAGAAGAAACCAGGAAGGATCCGACATTCGCTGCCAAGTCTCCAATTCATGAATAGCTTCGTCCAGCTTCTGCTTCTTGCAGGCGTACTTCAGAGATTTTGGGACGAAAATGATTGTGTTATCGGCGTTTCTCTCTTTAACAACCCTTGCCTTGACTAGGCTTCTGAAGATATGGATAGCTGTATTGAGCTTGCTGGCTAATACGGCCAGTGTTCGCTCATGAAGGGTTAAGTGGGATTCGTCCATCGTTGGGTGGATGATTCTGATGAAGTCCAACTGAGCCATGCAACGATGCCAAATGACATCAATCTTCAAGGCCCTTTTTGTGATCTCAGTTTCGGCCTCCCTGGACGCTGAGGACATATCTCGTAGCTCTTTTCCATACCTAGAAGCATTCATATCAGCATTGTGAGTTGCTTAGCGTTTTGTGGCAGTTTTGAGGATCCTACTTGAGACATAAGTCTATTGTGCCGACAACTGCCAGACCTAAAGAAGTTATTTCCAATGCCATCACAATGCCTTCCGAAGCACAAGACTTGGATAATGAAGAGAGAAATTGGGAAACAAAGATGCTGTGGCCTCAAATTTCACGTGGTGCTCCAAGATCAGGCTGTGGAAGCAAAACCAACACTGCCACCCACCCAGCCTGCATAAACGCCTTGAGCAACAATCGCGCATGCAGACCAGCAGAGAAATTGAACCCTCGAGACTCATTGGACAGAACCTAAGTTTAGTCTTGTCCATTTTCCCAATGAGAAATGATAACTCTGAGGAATGGGGGAGCAGTTCCCCTCAGCCTGCCTGGCCGCACTTCCCTCCCACACAGAATTTTCTAGCCAATTTCCAATTATTGACCCGGATAAGACGAATAATACAGAGTAAATCTCGCCAATGAACTATGACAACTCTCGCAAAGCTGCCGGAAATCGTACAAGAATCACACCTCGAAGCAACACTGCACCCGAACGAGGACATCGTCAAGACGACGATGCATAAAACGTATTCAGGTCGATGGAGAACACAGCAAGAACAATGGGAGCGCAAAAAGATTTTAGGCAAAAGGGGCTTTGGGATTGTCTGGTTAGAAGAGCGAGTGTACAAAACCTCGACTGGCTACAATCTTCGTGCGGTGAAGCAGTTAGATATCTCTGGGATCAAGTCAAAATACTCAGACCACGTGCGAGAACTGGAAGCGTTAACTACGTTCTCTCAGCAAAAGGTTAGTGTGAGATATCTTTTGTGATAAGCATAACAACATTAACTTGGATAGTACGTTCAATTCTTCGTCAAGTCACATGGGTGGTTCGGGAGCCCAAGTTCCTTGTTTATTGCAATGGAATACTGTCCCAACGGAGATTTGAAACGCTACCTAGAGAACAACGGCAAGCTTCCGGAAGCTCAAGCACAGAACGTTGCATGGCAGATTCTTCAAGGATTACGCTTCATGCACCAGAATGACTTTGCGCATCGCGACTTGAAGCCTGCGGTAGGGGCACCTATAACACCTGAACATTTTCAATACTTATAAAAAGGCAGAATATTCTCATCAAGAGTAAGCCGCCGGAGGGGAAGTGGCATGTCAAAATATGCGATCTTAGACTCAGCAAGAGAGTGGGAACCAAAGCGGAATCCACAACAGCCATAGGAACGCCAGGATTCATGGCCCCAGAGGCGATATCAGGCATCGGATCCGACACTAGGACTTTCGACCCTTTCATGGCCGATATGCGGTGCCTTGGCGAGACCGTATTCTACATGCTCACCTTCAAGGCGACGTTCGACAACCTAATCTTGCTTTCAGAGTACCACAAGGGGAACGTGGAGTTTCCCACAAAGGCACTAGGAGAAACAACACAGAGTGGAGTGCTTCCTCAGGCCCAGAAAACATAGCGATACAGGCATTTCCGACAAACCAACCATCTGGTGTCATGAAGCACGTGACGAACAACGATCAATCAGCGGGGCAATGCGAGTTAAGCTGTACAGCGAAGCAGAAGCTTCTGAGTGAGCTTGAGGACGAAGCCAAAATCCAATGGTGATGGGGACCCTTCGTCTTCCCTTCACCAAAACACAGACTGCTTCCTGATTTCGATGGCGACTTTTCGAAATACGAATGTCGAGACTGCGGGAAATATCCACAAGAACTTGAGCCCATAATTCTCTTATTTGATAGACGTCCATCATCAGAACGTTTAAATTTCCACGTATAATCATGCCTCCTCGCCCCGATGCAAAATCTTGCTCCTGTACTTCTATGAGAGAATTATATAGATGAGCTTTGCAGCTAGACGTTCAAGCCAATCTAGGTCATACGAATACCTGACCCTTCCTGGCGAAAAATTATCCAAGGGCATGGCTTCGAAAGCTTTCGGTGTCGTATACCAGGATAACAACAAGCAACCTATGAAAGAGATATCATGGATCTCACATGTGATTTTCCCGAATGCCTTAAGAGTGAGGATGATTCATGTGTTTTCGAGAAGAAGAGAGACTGGTTTATAAGCTGGGCGTTTGGTGATAGCTCAGTTGATTAGCCACCTGGAGTATAAACGACAACTTTGCCTTATCAGCAGGAAAGTATTGTTCTTTCTAGAACAAAATATACGGCATGAGAATGGCCCAGAATAGATCAACTATCCAAGAACGCATATCAAGTGGCGAGTGGTCATTGAGCAGCGTCGTAACTTCAGTGGTAGGGTTCTCAGGCATGAAGACTCAGCCTTAGGCTTTTGAATCACAATAGATTGAGTTATCCGAGTCGTCTATCCACAGCATCAATATCTGGCGTCAGCGCATGGAGAAAGGCGTGGTATTCATCCATTGTGGAGATGTGGTGGTAAGAGGGCATTCGATAGGGTGCTATCAAGAACAGACAGCGCCTTGAGCTAGGAATTCCATCCTTGTTGTCATTGTGTCTTCTAGACACGAAACACCTAGATTGATTGTTATGTCATGCTTCCCAGAACATGGCTTAGCTCAACGTCCATAGCTCTAGTGAATAAAAGCATTGAGACATTATGGTCTCATGATGTCTCTCTTGACCGCCGTGTATCAAAATCACCTACTCGAGTCAGGCCACCGCAATTCTGAAATACCACGAGCTTACCGTACCATAAGGCCGGGCAAGTAACTCAAGATATCTACCTAACTTTAGGGAAGAGAGTTAGGAAATAGTACAGCAAATTAGGCACCTTGGTCTGAAGTATGCCTCAAGTATGCTCTAATTATTACAGGAACCTTTCCTAAAGTTTAGTAGATGTCTCGGTTATCCGGTATACCACCTTCGCAAGGTACTCAGGTAGTTTTATTCAAGAGCAGCATCGGAAATTCCGGCATTGCTTGTGTCATGATAGGAACACAGCGGAAATGTACAGGGTTGATAATCTAATCCGCAGCTCAAAAACAAAGAAGCATTCATGTGGTCTAGACAGGAAGACTGACTGGTTGATAAGTTGTGTGTAAGGTGGTGGCTCAAATATTGATCTGGTACGACAATGCGATGCGGTGAAGGGTTGTGCGAAACGACAAGACGGACGACGGGCGAAATGTTTCTCGCTTATGGTGCCCTGCATAAATAGCTGTTTCTTTTGCGATGGATACTACATAGTATGTGCAACTGCAACCTAGTCAGAAGTCGTTTAGTTAGTCTAGTGCGTCGTTGAAGCTGATGCAAGTGAAGATGGTATTGGCCTGGGCTTGATTGATGGATCTCATCTGCAGAGGCTCTGTTCTGAGTCGGCCCCACCCATAGCGTCAACTCCACTGGAGACCGAGCGTAGCGCACCCGGCCCCGGGGCTGGGGCGGGTTGGTTGAATCGTAATCGTGCCCAAAGAACTGGTTCAGACGCCGCTAGTGTACATATGTACTGTAAGACCCGATGTCTGGACTCTGGAGTCTTGGCTGTCTCCCGGCTAAGAGTCACACTCGGGACATTGTTGCCGGAGCCAAGACTTTGATGTTGTGAATGTCTTTAGTCTTGTTACACTCTGAGTTTTCTAAGCAGGCTTCAAATTGGGATATCATCCGGTGGTGGCCTTTGGGTGCCCAAACAAGGTGGCATTAGTGAGGGGGAAGCGGCCGAACTAAGCGCCCCTTATTAAGTGGATATCAAAACCCGGTAAGCAGCCCTACTCGTTCAATTGTGGAATCAAAGAAAGAGTTTCCATGTGATCAAACCCTCAAGGATTATAATGGTGTTGTTTAGGGTCCTAGGTCCGTCACGGTTTGGTCGCGGATAAGTGTGAGTGGGCTATGGTTTCTTTTGCTGATCTCGCCAGGTTCTGCTGCTCGCGTGTTGTTCACTTCCTCATTCTTTGGATAAATGAGAGGCCTCTTGTGCCCCCCTCATCTCCTGACGACGGCTATCTCAAGATACAATATCAAACATGGTAGATACCCTGCTCATAGTTCATCATAGGTAGCCAATGATTCAGCATAGCCGACGCATGCTTCTTGCAACCATATCGAGTTGTGTCTTGGCCTGCAGTTGTGACACACAATCCTTGAGCTGCGGCACTGCAACGGTTTGCTTTGACGTAACTACGTCAGCTGTGCGTTTGCACTTTCATCCATAGCGTGCAATCTAGAGCTAAGCTACCACATCCATATGCACTGCATCTCCAACCTTGATTCCACTTCAACCCTCCCTCTTTGGTCCCTTCGTAAAATGTCGGCAAATTTCCGCCAAGGCAACCCTTGAATGCTTACTCTATAGTTTTTAGACGCACATTCACACGCACACACTGTTTTCTGTAACATCTCATATCTCAAATCTCGGCTGCTGGTGCTGGACATCCATTCTTGCTGCCCAGTTTAATTTCACCCTCCCTTTCGGGCCTACACCCAGTCAGTCCTGACGTGGACCAAGGGCCGATCCGTTCGGCGCCGTCCTTTCTCACGGCCTCCCTCATTTTGTCACCCTCCTTTATGCGGCGAAGATCCATCTATCAATGGTCTAGACAGGTTGCCTTAGGAAGAAATAGAGAAAACTAGACTAAATTCCCGGCAAACGAGAATATGCTGAACCTTCCTCCTCCTCTTCCCATCACCCATCTTTGTCCTTACATCTTAAACCTTAAACTGAGATCTGAAAACGTGGTTTCGCCGTGCCTTTGGCTTGTTTGACAATAACCTTAAAACTTATTGCTTCTGGCTGAATCTGGGCTGACCTAGGCCTTGACTGTGGCTTCACCTCTTTCACCTACAAACGGAAACCAATACTACAAACGCCCACACCCCGTCTTCACTGACCCTCGTACAAGAATCGAATCACCTGTAATCGAAATCAGCCTGTGCTTTATTTATCTATCATATCAGCCGACTCTTACCTTTTTCGCTGTCCCTCTTTTGTATTGTACCGCCACTATCAGCTCCCCTCCGGAAAGGTCCAGGCTACAACACCACAGCCACCGCCAACTTTCATCCATTACGACAGACGTGTTTTTCTTATTCATTTACTGCAGTCAACTCCGGTTGATTGATCAAACACTTGTAGAGACTTTCTCCACCTTTTCGCATTGTTTCTCTACCGCCATCTCCGCCAGATCGACTCGGCCGCCCGCACCCTTCTTAAAGCTCCGAGCTTCTACTTGCGCCCGCATCGCATCGCATATCGTCAGAACTACTATACCATCATTGTTCACCTCGGCACCGCGTCATTCAACGTCACAATATTGAGTCCTCAGGCCCACGTTTCCCATCAGTCGCGCTTGCTTTGTGCTCTTTGTGATTCGGTCTTCCCTAAGCCAAGCCAAGCCAGGCTTGCCCATCAGCTCCGTCTTGGCGGCAGTCGCATCTTGGCAATAGTCTACGGCATAGGAAGGCATTACCTAGGTACTTGATTGAAGCTCAAGTCTACGCAAGCCTTCCTTCCTTCTTCATCAACCAGGATCAAACCTTTGACGAACCAACTTCCTTTCAACTCTCTTCATTCTCTTTCATCAACTTTGATATCATCGAGCTTCAGCATCGATAAGCTTTAACTATCGTCCAGCCTTATCTGCATTCTTTCAAGATATACAAAATCACAACCGAAAGCACCGACTTAATTCAAGACTCAAGCCGAGCACACTTTCTCACCAGATCGCGTCCTGAGTCGCTGCACCGTGGACGACATGGCCACGAACACTACCAACCCCTCCCTCCCACTTCAGCGCTCCGATTCCGACATCTCTCCTAGGACGATAGCGCCGCCCGGAGGCTCGAATAAAGATGATACAAAGGTCGACTACTTTCCAGACGCGAACACAGTCGATGGATCCAATACTAGTGTTAGGGCCAGCGACGGTGATGATTCGTCTACTCATAAGTCGAGTATATCATTTGCTCCTGATACACGAACAGGCCGTAGCTCAAGTCGTGAGAGCGATCAGAATCCGACACAGATCGACGACTTGATGGTTATGAGGAAGTCGTCCACTGGCTCTGTTTCTTTCCGCCGCCCGACAAATCCCACGCTGCCTCAAGGGAACCCGCAACAGATAAGTAAAGGTCGCATTCGCGCGAGTTCTCCTCCCGTTGATAGGTAAGTTGTGTTTTTCTCCCTTCTCATTCTTCCTTTTCCCCTGCTTCTCAATCCTTTCACAAATGACTTGCCTGGTGGGACGTCAACAACCTCTCGAATCGACCCTCTGATTGCGAATACAATCACGTACCACCTGGGCATAACCTACACACTTTGGGTGCCTGACGACTTGTTGGTATGGGTATTTCCACCCAGGAGTTTCAATGAGGTTATCATGAACGAAAGCTTGAACCGATTGCAACTTGACTCGTTACCTTCTTCACGGATCCAGTATGGTATACCGCGTGTCGACGTTTGTCGCTTTGGTCCGAAGCGGCATTCTTGGAAATCGATGTGACGCCATGCCAAGCATAATGTCTTGTGGACCTGGCGATCCCTCGGCATCAACACTCTGCGCCCATTACGGATCGCCGCGAGGACGGATATAACCACTTGCACTTGTGGGGACGAAATCGACTGGCCAGAGCATCAAAAACGTCACGAGAGTTTGCAAATTGATACACAATTCACGGCGCCATTACAAAGATAGATCCTGGCCCTAGTTTTGTGTGGAACTTAATTGCTTGGCTTGGCCCAGTCTATTCGCAACAACCTTTCGACTCCACCACTGAGCTCCCACTATCATTTATGGTTACCCCGCTGTCTGCGACAAAGCTTACCGTAGACGTGGGGATGCCCTTCGCCTACTCAGACTCTACCTCGTCACTTGGTCTGGATCGTCAGACCATCCTTCGTCACAGCCACCCTTAACAAATCGTCAGCCCCCAAATTCCCGCAGAGTTCTCGACTTTTCTCGTCCTCACAGCGTCATTGGCAACTCACTTTCTCCTTCTACCATAACCACTTCCCACCTCATACCTTGATTATCTTCTAAACTTGATATTATTGTTCTGCCCGTGTCCTGTGGCATTCTCGCACGACGATGGCGACGCTAACCGAGACCCCGCGCGATAGGTTCCAGAAACACGTCGCATTCGACAATGTTCCAACCGGCGAACCGACCAAGAATAACGCCATCTCTTTCACGCTCAATGTTCGCCACAAAGGGTACCAGGCGCGACGAAGGTCACGGTGCTTTATGGTTGGAGTTGACGAGCACACCTACTCCGATTATGCGTTGCAGTGGCTGCTCGATGAGCTTGTCGATGACGGTGACGAGGTTGTGTGCGTGCGAGTGATTGAAAAGGAACTTCGCTACACCGCCAACCAGTACCGAGATGATGCTCATAAAGTCATGCGGGGTATTCTCGACCGAAATGGCAGTAACAGAGCCATCAACATCGTTCTTGAATACGCCGTCGGCAAGTTGCATACGACTTTTCAAGTATTGGTATGTCTGCTAGGATGATAACATCTGTCGTGAAACCTGAAAACTAACAACACTTATAGATTCAGATGTACCAACCTGCAATGCTCATTGTGGGTACCAGGGGACGTACCCTCGGTGGTCTCCAGGGTTTGGTCAACACACGCAACTCGTTCTCCAAGTATTGTCTCCAATACTCACCTGTGCCCGTGGTTGTGGTTCGGCCAACAGAAAAGCGTATCAAGAAGAAGGCTAAGCGTGCCAACGACTCTGCGCGACAGACCTATGTGAGCATGTTAGCCGCGACCGCCGGTAGGCACGAGGCCGATAGTGAGGCAAGTAGCACTTACGAGCTTGAGGTTCACAACTCTCCCGATGAAGAAGCTCATCAGGTTGCACGTGCTTTGGGACTACCCGCATCATTTGATCCTACAATCAAACCAATCAACCAGGGCCCTTCACCCAGAACCAAATCTCCCGACCCTGCTGGCACCACGACTGCTGATGAAGCTTCGGAGAATCAGCGAGTTGTCAAGGATGATGCCAGTGCGGCCGCTGAGAGTGATGACGACGACGATGACGATGACGATTCTGGAGAATTCGAAGTCATCAGCGGGCAGCAAGCTCTAGACAAGCAGAAGATGGAACAGCTCCATAAGATGGAAGTCGGCGAAGCAGCAGCCTTGAAGATGAAGGTAGATGATGAACTCGACGACGACGACGACACCCCCTCGGCTCAGAAGAGCACATCATAGAAGATGAAGGGCAAATGGAAAATGGAACCAAAGAGCCAGAAAAGTGAGAATAGCGAAGGAGGTGAAAACGTCAAAAGTGCTTCACACCAGGATGCCGAATCTATGCCAGCTACTCAAGCTGGAAGCACAGGAGATTTCTGACCTGCCGACCCATGGATCCTTGTTAACGCTGCTACAATACAATCTGGGGGAACCAGAAATAATTATCTACAGCTGCCTCCAGGTCGCTGGCAAGATAGTCACCTTAGCTTGACCCTGATGATGGACCCCAGTCACTAGGTGCGACTCAGTCTGGAACTGGCAAGATAACAGATGAGGAAGCCACCAATTCGAAAGGCAAGAGCAAAGACGACCCATCCTACCAGCCCCTTTCTCTCTCCCAAGCCACCCCGGTTTCGACTTCGACTTCCGAATTGGCCTCGGAAACCCGAACACCAGATCATCAAGACGGGTCAACGGATGTTTTGCTGAGACAGCAAGGCCCTGTACGGAATGGAGCTTCTTCGAACCCGGCACCAGGAAGCCAAGATCAAGAGCCACCAGGGGGTAGAACGCCTGGAGATGGAAACGCAAATGGCAATGGTACTGGAGGCCAGGACGGAAATTCGAGCAACACGAGAGTTTCTAAAACATGTCCCGGCTGGCATGTACCGCGGATGGAAGGCTTCTGCGAGTGGTTAAAGGGCGTTGGGAGGTGCTTTTACGATTGCTTAAAGGGCTGTGGAAATTGCATCTTGGTGACGTTCGATGCGTGCACCGAAGCGTGCAGCCGTCAGTGTGTCATGCCTCATGACCCTGGCTACCGGAGTACCAGTAGATGGTGAAAGATGGGTATTTGTGTATTGGCATCAATTGGTATCTAAGACGGCACCAGACTGTGCCAGTAGCGCTTTGGTAGTAGTGTAACGAGATGAAGGCATCTAAGCGATAGAAGAGTTTTCAATTCAATGCTCTCTTAACTACCTATAATTGCTGTAGGCCCGCCTTACCTTTGCAACGAATACCTTTTTTTCACTTCTCAAGCATAATAACCTTATGCGCACACAGTCAGAAATCTTATTCTTCAACAATATGACTCTTGTTCTCTCCCTCAAAGGGCATGTATCTGACGTGGTAAAAGGATGAGACTTTGTGATTGATAGAAGGATGCGCGACCAATGACATTGAAACGATTGACTGTCGCAAAGGGCCCTGAAACTGTAGGATCTGTTGGCCTGAGGCATCCAACTGTCACTGTTGATCTGCGCGACCCAACTTACAGGAAACGAGAGTGACGACGTAAGCCACCATTTCTCAGTCCATCATCCAGGGGCTAATTTGTTAATATTCGAGTAAAACTTTCGACGTTTATTATTATACTCGCTTGCGACGAAATAAAAAACGACTCGAATTCTGTGTCGATCTCAACTGATCAAACCACCCAAAAGACGAATTCGAGAGACCCTTAAAGTGACGTCGTTGGCCATCCACATCCTTGGCACGTGTTAGACTGTCGCAACGGCGCTACGCTACGACTACGACTACCGTACGAGGGGTTCAAGGGGCGTTGGGTTGGCCATCCATTCGACTACTCCCATGATACGAACTCAAGGGAGGCTTTGCTACGCCGCCGCCAACGCCAACATCAACGGCGACACCGATACCTTTTAAAATAACAATCTACCATACCTTACGTTTACGCATACGATATAACAAAAGGAGACGCATTCAACACGCTCCTTTGGCCTAGCGCCAACAACAAAACCTACGACACGACGATAATTGCATTCACAACAACTCCTTCTTACAATGTGGCCCTTTAATCGCTGCGGCGAAGACGCCTGCGAAGTCCGCCCTCGTCCCGTCACTCTCGCCTCGTCCGTCGCCGCCCTCCCTTTTCTCTTCATCTGCATCTCGACCTCAATCCTCGTCGTCCGGCATGTCTTTCCCCGATTAAGCAGCGATTCCGAGTCCCGCGATGGAGAAGACCATGTCCTACCTACACACGCACCTGCGTCGCTGCGACAAGTCCATGCTGAACATGGTGCCAAGAGTTGGCGACGGCGCGGCGCAGCGTGGACGTTTGGTCTAACTGTCGGACTGGCCGCTACACTGGGAGCATTGATCATGGACGAGATTATCGAGGTGGTGAATGCGGATTCCAGAAATTTGGCTTTGAGGATAACAGTACCCGGTCTGTTGTTTTTGCTGGTTGTGTTGGTGCCCTGGCTAGAGTGTCGATCGGTGGTGTCGAGCGCTGGATGGAGTTTCCAAAGGACTGCCAAAGGAAGACTTCCTCGAATGGCTTGGGGACTGCAAACGGTATTGTTCGTGGGCTGGTTGTTTACTTTCTGGTCAGTTGGGCAGGCTGTTCCTGAGGGCGCTATGCGTAAGACGAGCAACGGAGGTGGAAGCCTGTCAGAGATGTTGACCCGTGGCTGCTTGGAGCGTATTGGTGTTGTTGGTATCTCACTGATGGCTCTGCTCTCTGGCTTTGCTGCTGTTTCTTCACCATGGCACGCCTTTATGGATCTCACGTCCCGTCGAAAGCGACCTGTCACAGACACCGATGTTGCAAGGAAACAAGCCGGTCTGGATACTGCGAATGAGATGCTTCTCACGAAACGCCATCGATTACAGTTCCTTGAGCGCAAGACATCAGTCACACAGAATGGAGCGTCTGCCAAGGGCAGCGGCCTCGTTGGTAAGGTCGTGGGTTCTCTACGCGGTCCAACTGGTGATGAAGCAGAGATGCGATCATTGCGACTAGAGATTGCTGGCCTTGAGACTACGGAAGCCAACCTGGCATCGGGAGTCTCTATACTCAAGAGCCACCGCGCCGCTTCAGTTCGCGCCTCTACGTCCCTGGGACGTCTTCTCCTTATCCCATCGCAACTCTTCAGTTTGTACTGTTTGTACCGCATCGGTGCAACCACAATCACAACTATTCGCCGAGCATCTTCGCCTACATCAAGCTTTGCCAACACCGACCCTATCAACCGCTTCCTCAGCATTCTTGCCCGTCACTGGGACCCCAAGCTCGACCAGCTAGCATGGGCTCGTCTCATCAGCTTTGCCCTAAGCGGTGTCATCCTCCTTGCAAGCGCCAACAGCGTCGTCCAGACGTTCCATCTCTTTGCTAAATGGACACCTGGCCTGCTCCGCCAAGCACAGGCCAATCTGGCGCTGGTTGTTGGACAGATTGCGGCGACCTATGTCATCTCAGCATCGCTTCTGCTACGCAGTCAGTTGCCTTCTGCCCTAGGCTCAGCAGTGGGAAGCGTGCTGCGAGGAGCATTGAGTCCCGCGTTCGTGGATGGCTGGTTTGAGGGGTGGTTCCTTGTAGGCAGCCTTATCACTGCCATTGGAATCTGGGTAGGCAGAAAGCTTGGGGGTGATGATGAGTGGGATGAGTTCGGAATGGAGGAGATGGGCGCCAAAATGTCCTAGGTGTCTTAACCTGCCTTGGTGATGATGTTTTGATTCTTTGCTTTGGGGACTCTTCGGGCTAGCACGCAAGCGTTTTTAATAAGCGGCTGGATGTACGGTACGATTGACTGATACATGTATGGACTTTGGCGTTTGGAAGACAAAGAGGGCTCTTGACGAGAGCGTTGATATATAGAGTATAGGTACCGCCAGGGTATTTGATGAGGAATGGGATACAATACCTGCTGGGCAAGGAAATGGTTAGATGAGCTGGCTAGGCTCCGAATAATACACATGATATGATCACTTGGAGTTGAAACATGTCTACGAGATATGTGATAAATGTCAAGTATGACTAGGTATTGAGGCTCCAGTTCAAGAGGTATGCAGTAGCCTTGAGGGTAAGCAGCTCAGTCATAGCAGTGTGTCAGCAAACGGAGCAATATTATCTCTACTTGCATTGTCTGTCATACAAGGCTTGAGGCGCAACATATTCAGCCCATTCAAACTCGCATTCGCTCATTCTACAGTGCCTCATTGGCTAGGTATTGTGGTTGTCGTGGTTGGTATGAATCATTCCTAGACGCGGTATTTCTTTCCTCCTATCCATTCAACTCAACCAATCAACCTCAGCTCGCAGCCTAAATCAGGTATCATTTGTACCAATTCCATATAAACATCCTTTCTACACCATAACATTGGATATACAAACCTCGAAATATAACTAAAAACCATCCTTACCTAATCTTCATCATGCCCGACTCACCCTCTCCGCCATTATCATACACAGTTCCACCCTCCCTCCGTACCTTCTCCTCCACACCGGCTGCTTTCCTAGCCGCCCACGCGCCTATTCAGCACCTCATCGCCGGCGCCCTCGTCACCAACTCCCAAGGTCAGATTCTCCTTCTACGCCGCGCCCCCCATGATTCATGGCCTCTACTATGGGAAGTCCCCGGCGGCTGCGTCGATAACTCCGACGATGATCTCGTAGCCGCCGCAGTGAGAGAACTCTGGGAAGAAGCAGGCCTGCGAGCAAAGACTGTGAAAGCCATCGTGGGGATAGCTCCCGCCACGGAGCCGGCGGTGCATGACCCAATGGAGGAAGATCTAGAGGTCCTCTACGACATGCTTGTGTTTCGCGCTGAGGATGGTGTTTGGGGAAAGTTGACTATTTGGGTTGAGGTGGAGAGCTGTGAGGATGTCAAGATTGATGAGAATGAGCATGTTGAGTATGCGTGGGTCACGGAGGAAGAGGCTGTGCAGAATAAGTTCAAGGATGGGACGAAGCTTCAGTTTGTGAGTCATGGCGTCAAGAGAAATGTCCTCGAGGGCTTCAGGTTGTGGAAACAGGAGAAGGAGGCGAGCAAGTAAAGCAAACACAACCTCTAGTCATGGATATTAAGAATGGCAGTGAGTAGCATGGCACAAACATGAAAAGGGATATCATGTGCTCATTACTCGTCTATAGTCACACGTCTTATCCTCACCCGACGATAGACCCAGTTCATCCTTTTAAAAGCACAATCAGACACCGAAACCTCATAGAGAAACCAGTAAAGAGATAGGACAAGTAGAAATAAACAACAACACATTTCATTGACCCCATAAAACCACCTAGGATACAAATCTGAGCTCGCCTGAGCGTCTCATCAGGTTTGTCAAGTCTAGGTAAAGGAAAAGAACTGTAAGGCTGCTCGTCATATCAAGCAAGTTTTCAGTCCCTTTTCCTGCTTTCACCCCTCCCTCATCCCTTCATCAACACGCAGCAAAGACGTTTTTGGGGAAATCAAAAAAGGAAACATAATAAGTTAAGAGAGCTGTGATCATTCAAATGCATGCCACGTTTCCGTCCATTCATCCATCCGTTCATCCATCCATTCGCCGCCAGTCTTTTTGCTTTTGTCTCGAAACGCCAAAGGTCAAATGCTCAAAAATGTCCTCCCTGCCCCTAAGCGAGTGAAGCGGACATGGAGGTTAATCATGAGTCCAACGTGTGGCGGTCAGACGAGGAAAACAGGATGCCATGGTCCAGAGAAACCGAGGCGGAAAAGAGTCCATGCCCTGACCAACCCAGTATACTGGATTGTCGAGGATAACGAGAATAGCACACAATGCGTTCCAGAACTGGCCATTCAATCCAGAACCAGCCAAAGGAACAATCGCCTGCAACTGAGTATGAGATGGGTGTCGTGTACGAGAGAGATTGTAACGTCCAAGTATGACTGCTGCTTCAAGCGAGCCGGCATCTTGTGACGGACAATTCTAGTCGTCAGACCGTAGAGAAACGGGGCGATATGTACACATTCTAGGGTGCCATCCCACGTCCCTTACGGCCCTTGTTGGGCACCGTGGTCCAGCCGTCATCATCGGCTGTGGGAGTGGCAGGCTCACCCTCAGTAGAGGGGGATTGCTGAGCAGCAGATCCGTTGGATCGTTGAGGCCCGGCTCGCCCCTCTCGCATACCACGGCCACCACCACGGCCACCTCGAGGTCCGGCTCCTCCACGAGATCCCCGCTGTTCGCTAGAAGCAGTACGCCAGCTCGAAGCTTCAGCTGCTCTTGACTTTGGACCGGCACCCTCACGAGGCTCACGAGGCTCACGGTTTCGGATGGGAACCTTCTGCTCGCCATTGGCATCCTCGGTGGCTTCAGCGTCCTTGGGCTCCGCTGCCTCCTGTGTAGCTTCAGTCTCCTTAACTTCAGTCTCCTTGGCTTCAGTCTCCTTAGCTTCGGCCTTCTGAGCTTCAGCGGTCTCGGCTGCTTCCTTGGCCTCAGCAGCCTCAGCCTCAGCCTCAGCCGCAGCCTCAGCCTCAGCCTTGGCCGTAGCCTCAGCCTCCTTGGCCAATTTTCGGTCCTCCTTGGCCTTCTCGTCAGCGTCACGCTTCTCTTGGACAGCCTGCTGACGCTTCGACTCGATCTCCTTCTCTCTTGCTGCAGTATCGATGGGGCGCGCAGCTCCGAAGGGGCTGGCCTTGGCGTCGGAACCTTGAGAGGATGCAGCATCGGGAGCCTCAGAGACAGTTCGCTTCTGCAGGTTCAAACGAGGACGTCCACCTTGAGCAGGGGCCGCATTTGAAAGGGCAGGCGAGGGGGGAGCACTGCCGTCAGGAGAGGTAGGCTTGGCGGCGTCGGGACGCATTCGTTCGCGCCACTGCATGTCCTTCTCAGCGGCGGTGGCAGTTCGCTCGGGTCGCTCAGGGCGCTCAGGGCGTTCAGGGCGAGGACGAGAACCACCCTCGCGAGCCTCACCCCAAGCAGGGGAATCACGGCGGTTTCCTCGGTAAGACTCACTACGCTCACCAAGCGCGTCGGGAGAAGCACGGGGACGGCTGCCGTCTCGGGAACCGGAGCCCTCTTGAGGAGAAAGAGGAGCCAGGGGTCCGTGTCGCTCCCAGGTGAATTCACGTTGGGGACGGCTCTCAAAGGCGGGATCACGAGGAGGTCGACGCTCGCCAAAATCTCTGGCGCCACCTCGCGATGGGGCATCGGCCAGAGGTCCCTTGCGGTCCCAGGCGCCCAGCTCTCGAATAGAGTCTCCTCGGCCAGGATCACCACCACGGGCTAACCGACGTTAGATATGAGTTCAAACTTAAGAAGCGCAGGTAAACTTACGAGGATCGGCAACCTTGATCTTGATCGTTCGTCCTTGGAACGATTCACCATCAAGGGCAAGAGCCTGCTTCAGACCGTCAAGAGTTTCAAACTCGACATAACCAAAGCCCTTGGGACGCTGCAGCTCGCGGTCCTCGATGAGACGAACGTTGATAACGCCGCAGCCAGTAAGGAAGTCGTTCACAGCCTCGTTGTTAATATCGTAGGCCAGATTGCCCAAGTGAGCGGTAAAAGGAGGCCTGTCGGGGAGAGTTTGAGGGGCAGCTTCGCGGACGTGGAAACCTGTATCGGTCAGCATGGGCGATCAGGTTATTGTTAAAGCAACACATACCCCGGTCCTGCCAGCTAGAGGCAGCGTTGTTGTTGTACCGAGGGCGGTCGGAAGGGGGCAGAGCCTGAGTGCCTAGGTATGGTCAGTCCACCGTGGGTCGTGAAGTGGTATGGAACATTAGACGTACCAATGTCTATGAGGGAGTTAGCAATGATACACACGTATGAACCTAAAGAGGTTATGCTTACCGGTTTCTTCAACCTCATCAGCCCAAGAGCCTCCACCAAAACCTAGAAATTAAAGTCAGTATGGGGTCAACGAGGGGCATCACAGGCCAAGTGCGCTGTGAGGCGGGGTGAGGCGAGGGGCGGGACATACTGTCAGCCAGAAAGTCCCCAAGGGACATAGTCTGCTGTTGTTGCTTCTTCTTGGGAGCTGGAGATAGGTTAGCATTGGTTTATAGAACCTGGCAAGCAGCCGTAGAGAAGTTGGGTATAGTGCTCACCCATGATTGCGGTTAGGCGAACACGCGCAACGATTCCAAGACCGATGCGCGCACGAGTGCAAAGGGCGAAGCCGACCGGGGTTTAGCGGGCAGCTCAGCTCTCGCTCAATGAAGATATCGAGATCGGTCGCTTTGTAGTCGGGAACCGGAGAACCGAATACCGGACTATTGAGTATTTTATTCGGAAAGCGGGCGTTGCGAAAATGTTGACGTGCCCCGACGAATGTTGCCGTGTCTGGGGTTGACGAGTTGAAAATTGCTCGGCGTAGTGGAAAAAATGATGATGGAGGCGCCAGTGAGGGTTGCCTTAATTTTGCCAGTCCAGGCCTGAGTGGGCGCTAGCCCTTTTCAGGGCCCGACCCACCAATTAACCCCTCCACTCGAATGCTGTCTCGCTTGCATTTCCTCAGCGGCAGTAACTGCAGGTTTTGGGTGAGCGCGTAAGTTTAGATAATCAACCAAAATTGCCCAGAAAGCGTAGTTACAATTTGTAAACTAGGCAGAGTTAAATCGCGAGTCTCTTGAGGAAGAATCATCAACAGCATTACATCTTTTGCTCGTAGTGTGCTTGCGCTGGAAAATAAATACATAAAATGCAATATTTGGACTTATACCCAACCTGCTCTAACCTTTTTGTCAATAGCTTCGGTGTGCGGATTAAACCCACCTTATCGGGCGAACATGGCTCAATTGGCCGGGGGTGCCTGCCGCCGTCATGTCACGGGTTTTCGTCCCCAAATTCTGAGCTGGTCTTCTACGATTGGTCTTTGCCAGCTGAGAGCCTCATCAACCTCAATATCAAGTCAGACAACGGCGGCGGTGAGCGACTCATGTAACATTAATTGTTTTCTTCAAACTATTGTATTTTTATCTCTTTTTTTCCACTTCTCTGCCTTAGTTCAACCTCGCTTATCTTGGGATCTGAACTATCTCCTTTTTTACATCCATTTTCACCAACATTCTCATTATGGCCGACGATAGAGGACAGGACCCTCAATCGGCACTTCTGCGCCAGCGGCAGTTATCCCGAGGCTTGTTTTCCCAGCAGGTTGTCGATCTCGTACTACCACCCTTGAAGTTTGGGGGTTACGCTGGTAAGTTGCTTCGACGCGTCCTTGTACAATCCCATACTAACGTCGAGAAGGGGCCGCTGGTGTTTTGGCAGGCGTTGGAGGTTCAATTTTCAAAGAAGCAAATCCCATCGTCTGGGGTGCAGTCTCTGGATTTCAGTGGTTTACTTTGGGAACAAGCTTCTGGTGTGAGTTCACAGCCTCACGTAGCTGCACAAGCTGTTCGTTAAACACGTTCAACTAACTATTGCTAGTCACGAGAAGTCTTGTGGTAAGATCATGGGGCGGTGAAGACAGACTCAGGAACCTTGACAAGACCAAAGCCAGCGCCATAGCTGGTACAGCAGCTGGTGCGGTGGGTGGCTTGATTAGTAAGTTGGACCACATCACCGCAAACTCACTGTTACTGACCCTATGATCAGGAGGTCCTAAAAACATTCTCCCCGCCATGTTTGTCTGGGCGGTAGTAGGAGCTGGTGGACAAATGATAGCGAACCGAGCGTCAACTCGGCAGCCCAAGGTCAAAGACGAGAACCAGTCTTCGTTCTTCTCTCGACTGAATCCACTCAAGAAACTATCTGACCAAGAGTATATGGACATGATGTCGGAGAAGATGTTGAGGATGGACGCTGATATTGCACTTATTGATGATCGCATTGCCGAGCTAAGGAAACTAGCCGAAGAGGAAGCACGAAATGCCTCTTCACCGTAATAACAATTCATCCTTCACTTCCATCATGTTCCCACGTCACTTGCGATTTTACGAGCACTAAAGAGAATCCTTGTTACCTCTGTCAAAAGCTCAAACGTGCTATTGGCTGCAGATGTCCGCAAAATGGTGGCTTATGCGAGCTGTCAGCAAGATGCAGAACATCCGAGATGATCGCTCCATGGATAGCTCAAAGCTTTGGCGATCAAAGTTGCGGATATTAACTAAGTGCAACTGTGAGACTAGCCTCAGTTGGACCCTGTAACAGCCAGGAACACATTCTATCAGTTTGGAAGAACCTTGCTCAGGTTAAATGCATCAACATAATCTTAGCTATCCCGTCGGGCTACTACACTTAAATACTTAGGTACCCCCAGCTTTGGCTGCACTGCCATACCTACCCCACCTGTTGCTTGGACTCTTCGCATTGACAACGCACAACCCCAACAACTTTCAGCTCCAAGCCCAATAGCAAGGAGCATTTAGTTGGTGACAGCAAGTAGGGTTGGAAGCACCGCTATGACACGCCACTGTAAGACGAGTTGGTTGGCGGTCACTGTGGAATGAAACAAACATGACGCATTTCGAGGTAAAAAAGTCGAAATCGGTGTAAGTGAAACAAGAATTTCTCCTAAGTAACACCAGGCCCGGTGTCACTAGGCAGTACTTGATGTTGTTTCTGGTACCTGATCTTCGAGTTTCATGGAACGTTTCTGCGGTGACGCTAGGGCAACGAAGATATCGTTGCTATCTGGGGTACATATTGGCAACGTGGTCAAAGTTCGTAAGGTATAAAGTAATTGGGCACTCGGGCCATATTTGAAATCGATTTACAATATTGCTACATCCTCGCTTGGGCGGCTAAATAACCTGGGCGCTGGGTAAGTATGTTGGGAAAATAGATACTATCTTTCAAATTGACGAAGACTAAAACAAAATCTTGAACGGATACGGGATGGATGTCTGGTCTCTATAGAACTCAATGATCAAAGACGGGCATGCATTCCCCGCATTTTAGCTGCGAGCTGGGGAGCCAATGGCAATTCTAGTATAAAAAGAGAGCAGTGCAATTGTCTGTTGACACGGTAAGATTGAAACCTTTGTTACGTGGTACGAGCGGGAGAACGGTGCAGGCGTTTGTTGATAAGGCTGGTATGAGGATCGCCGTTAGATATTGCCCAGTTCCGTAGAGAAAATGAGGTTTCTCGAGACATTCAATGTCTCGTGGATATGATGTCCCCTTTTATGGATGTACCTTGACTGTTTGGGTAAACTGTAGCAATACTGCGGAGTTGTTGAGATTGGAGATCATCAAAAGATGGAATTGGCTTTGATCGTGTCTTACCAGGCGTTCCCTGCTAAATGAGCTAGGCCCGTGCTTTTGCCCTAACTGATCTAACGGAGTGAGGCTCGTGGCTTCAGCTTGGAGGCATCCGAGTGGATGGAGGCTTCTGAAATCGAAGCTTCGGTACGTACTCGTTATCGCTTCCTGTAAGCGCAGTTCTTCCAAAGAGGGACTGGCCTAAGCGGAACAAGATGGCCGGGTCCATCCATCGCCATATCCGTCCAACTCTTCAACGCTACGTATCTCCGGCCATAGCATCCATCTCCCGTCCAGTCCATCTGTGCACAGCTTAACTTCTTAACTTTCCATATCCCCCACCAAAGGTAACGATTCAAAGGATTCGCCCTTTTTCGCATCGCGCCCTACCTACGCCTGCGCCAGCGTGCCACTCCTTTTTCCTCCTCGACCAGCGACCCTCGTGGATACGGACCCCCTTGACGTCACAAAAGTCGCCCAAATCCCCTTACAGCATCGCGCTCGATATACTTTCCGTCGATCCCGACCAAAGGTCAGCTTTGTTGGATTTACTTTGACTCGGCGTCTGTCAGCCCTACTTCAAGTTCGAGAATATCCGCGAGAATATTCTGCGCTCTCTCACTGCATCATCTTGCGCGACACATTTCAGTCGAGACGAGGCTAAGCTACAGACGCCGTGCGAGGAACCAGAAATTGCCAACTTCGACACATAATTGAACCCGAGCTCATGGCGATGGCATAGCCCGCCTCCTAGTTTACTTCAATAAAAGTGAAGGCATGATATCTCTTCCACAAGCAGCAAACGTAAGTTGCAATACCACGCCACCTTTTACACCGCTCGTGGCTAATGCATGTTTCTTTGTCGCAGTCAACTTGGTGGGAGAGGCTCGTGGGTGCCTTTGCAACATGGCTCTCCTCAACCCGACCTTCGTCTTCGGCTGCTTAGTCCTCCTATATCTATCGTCCTTCGTTCTCCTCGCCGTATTTCGAATTCTTACCGGCATCTCCATTCAAAGAATCGGATACTTCTCCTTGCGCCGCCTAGCATATACACCTCGAGATGGATGCAGGATCGAAATCAGGGGCCTCGGGCTCCACGTTCATCGACCAACATTCGCCCAGCCAACATGGCTCAGCATTGTCCTGAGTGAGCTTGTCGTGACGGTGGATATCAATGAACTGGAAGGAAACAAACCGGCCGATTCAGACCCCGAGGGTAGCGATTCCGAAACTACGAAGGACAAGAAAGCAGATGCCACTACTACCGCTCGACAAAAACCACAATTATCCCGACGAGCCACGAGTACAGTTGTTCGAAGCGAGACCTGGAAGAAACTTACGCATATTAAAGAAAAGATCAAGCGGCTGCATAGGAACATCAGCTGGCTCAAGCTGGTAGATGTGGTCGCGACCAACTCAGCTGTGAACATCGTGGATGTGGGCAATGTTCAGGTTGGAAGCTTCACCCTCGCCGTCGATACGCGCCGAAAGATGGTTGACCGTGTGCGCTTCTTCGCTCGTCGATCTGATCGCCAGGGTGAGGACCGACAGGCAGAATGGACGGTTTCAGTCCGTAGCGTTTTATTTACAGCCGACGGCAACGAGTCCATGGAAATTCTCGATCAGCTGTTCATTAACGTACATGGACATTTATACAAGTCGATGGATGGTCTGCGTGAAGCTGCCGTAGCCATCAAGATGGGACGATTACATATCCCCTTCGACGACCTGCAAACATGCATGAACAAGCTCAAGCAACGGCGAGCTGAAGTCAAGACTCCCGGCGCCGAGGACGAACCTGTTGACATCTTTCTGGGCAAGGTCGTACAGGAAGTTGACGAACCCGGAACAACAAACGAGGATCTGATGAGGACGGTTTCTGACTCCAAGGAGTTTTTCAGCTCTATCCTACGGGGTATCAAAGAAATTCAGTTCGCTGTCAGTTTTCTGGGCATGAGTAAAAAGGTTCAAGCCATTAAACCTGGATCTACACCTATCCAGCTGAATGCCGCGATGAAAGAGGTTGGCATAGATCTTCATAGATTGGACCCCAAGTCGCCAGCGCACCGGATGTATTTCCCCGCCGAGGCCATTGCGCATGAGGCTTTGGCTGCTGCTCTGTCCATATCTGTCGGATTAGATGACGGTCACGGCCTGCCCGAACGCCTTCTCTATATTCCAATGGCTACAACGACGATAAAAACCACACTACTCTCAAAAACCGTTGAGATCTTTCGAGCCAGCACAGTGGACGAAAGGAATGCCAACATCATGTTTGCTAACTCTGTTGTCACCTCTCCATCGGTGGATCTAGATCCTCATCATTTGCCGCTCCTTATCGCCCTCCTCAAATCAAAACCAAAGACACCGAAAACGCAGAGCGACAACCATCATCTCATCTCCCGCCTTCTGCCCAAAGCGAATTACAAGTTCTCCATGCACGAGCCTGTTGTTCGCATCAAACTGAAGCCGCTACAAAAAACAGAAGATCCGGATGATTTTGACCTCATTATCTCCTCGATCTCTTCGATCTCGCTTGACGTGGAATCTTCGCACAGTCTCATCGCAGATCTACACTATTCGCTGGACGGTTCATTCAGACTTCAATCGCACGATCTCTATTACCAAACTAATAACGGCGAACGGTTTAACCTCATCACCACAGAATCCCTCGATATGAAACTGCATCTGGGCGCTCGGCCGGATGTTTACGTTGATGTATCGGGAAACCTTCAGTCAGCCTCGATCAGTATGGTCAGACCTGAAATCATCGACGGTCTTCGTCAGATCGTTCAAGAGTTGCGAATTGATGTCGAACCAGAAAAGGGCACAGTTTCTCGATCCAAGGCCGGTCAGAACTTCTTGCGATCTATGCCCAACTGGCTGCTAAGGTCTCAGTTTGACGCCTCCGACTTGAACGTGGAGATTGCGGGAATTGATGAAGAGATCTCGGACGACACTCGTGGAGTGTTTCTGCACTGGGACACTGTTTCAACTGAATACCGTGCCCATCGGCTTGACGGACTTCAACGCCGGGCATCCAGAAGACGAGCTAATAGTCGTTCTGTCAATCAATCCGACTCAGACTGGACTCCTCCATCGTCTTCTCCTCGACTCAAGAAGAAACCGCAGAATATTGGTGATGGACGAAAACTCACCCTCTTTGCTAGCGGAATCGAGGCGCAGATCATGGATGCCGTTGATACACTCGAGCCAGAACCGTTCCTGAGTGTTCCCCGGCTTGAGCTGTCCCTCAATGCGGCAAGCGACGTCAGCGGCCCAACATTCAACATCCAAGTGGGCGTGCGTTCAATATTTGCCAAATATTCGCTGTACCGTCATTACGCTGTGGGGGTTGCTGTTATGACATTGCGCAAAGCATTTATGCGGACTGGACGTGACATCCCACGACCCAAGCAACAAGGAAGCTACATGGATATGGCTCCTACCGCTAATCGATTAGCTCCTCCAGGAACCCCAGACGTCGATTCCGGGCTGACTACTATCACTCCCGAACTTGTCACTCTTGACTTCAAAGCAGCGCTCATACAACTCAAGGCCGATATGCCTCACGATCCTGCTATGATGCTACACATGTATAGCTTGGAGCTGGGTCGACAGAGATGGTCCACCCCTTACATTGCAGCGAGACTCGTACGACTCTACACAGAACCACCGCGCATGCGCAACGTGTGGGCACGATTGGTCAGCATCAAGTCAGGTCGTCTTGATTTCCGGGAATCTCGCAGGAAGACGGCTTATGGAAGTGTCGTTGACGAAAAGATGATCGATATAGTGACAGAAGCTGTCCGTATCGCTGTACCACACGAGGTTATCTTCAGCCGCGTGACCGACAATTTCATCAACGTCATCAAAGCCGTCCAGCAGTTGCACCACCGCTTCAAGACGGGGACCAACGAGTACATCCTCGAAAAGAAACCCGAAGGACCCAAGTCAGTACCGAAGGTGTCAGTCCGCACACGTAACTTTATGTTCGAGCTTGAAGATGGTGGCTTTGAGTGGAAGCTGGGCATGATTTATCGCACTGGTCTTGTGGAGCAGACACAGCGAATTGCCCGAGAAAATGCGTTCAAGGTCAAGCTTAAGAGAGTCCGTGAAGAGGAGATTCGCAGAGGAACGAGCAAGTTTCGGTCGCGATCTACTTTCCCACGTGGACGACCTGAGATGGGCGATACAGCAAGTACCAGAAGCCGAAGTGCGGGTGGTTTTGATGGAAGAGATGGACGGCCAAACTCCCAGCATGGAAGAATACCCCGGTACAATCCCAACACCGAGTCTTTGCGTGTCAATGGCGTTTCCAAGGTTACCGAACACTACGCCCGGAACCATCTTGACATGTTCAATGCCCAAAGCTGGAAAAAGCGGATCGATCGTGCTTATGAGCTCTCTCAAAGCAGCATGAAGGAATCTCGCAGTCAATTCTGGGGAGCCAACCAAGTGCCCGAGGATATTGAAGACTCTGAGAATCTACTTGAGGTACCGCCCAGACCTGCGCTCATGTCTACTGTTATCAGCGATTTGCATTTCACCATCGATAAGCCTACCTTCCCGATGAAAGACCTGCCAGATTTTCTTCACAAGATCGGCAAGGGCATGCCAAAGGACATGCAGTACAGCTTGCTGGTGCCAATGCATATCAGTATCGCCATGGGTGAGGCCAAGGTGACATTACGAGATTATCCATTACCGCTCGTACATATCCCCCCAATGAAATATGGACAGTCCGCAAAAATCCAAGCTGTGTCCTTGAAAGCAAATTTCGTCGTCGCGGAAGAGTTTCGAGGAGTTGAGTCGACCCGGCGAGTCCGAGTCAACGTTGTTCCCCCAAGAAGCACGCTACCTGGCGCTTCCAATGAGGGCAGTTTTGCGATCGAAGTCAGGCGCACGATAGGGCCCGTCAAGTCTTACTCCGATGTGTACATGGACGTCAACAGTGCTCTGCCTACACGAATCACATGGGGTCCTTGCTATCAGCCCGCTGTTCAAGACATGATGATGGTCATTGAATCGTTTACCAAACCACAATTTGACCCATCTGAACGTGTTGGTTTCTGGGACAAACTCCGACTCAACTTCCATTCCAGGATAAACATGGCCTGGAAAGGCGATGGAGACGTTCATCTGGCTCTCAAAGGCACACGCGACCCTTATGCAATGACTGGCAATGGTGCTGGTTTCCTTATGTGCTGGCGAAATGACATTAGATGGAACATCAACGCTGATGATGACCCGAAGCGGTTTATCTCCGTTGAAAGTGGCGAGTACATTCTTGCAGTGCCCGACTACAGCCATGAGGTTCGAGAGCAGGCTCGTCGACAATACGACACCGAGGGATATCTGCCCGACGACAATTACAAGTCCGAGGCAAGCTTTAAGAAGGTTGTCATGAAATTGTCAGGCAAGGTTAAAGTCATGGCAGGCCTCACTTTCGAGCGCGCTATTGAGGATGGGGTACGAAGTTTCGAATTCAGACCTCACTATGACATTGTTCTCAAGAACCCGCACTTTGCTAAGCCTGACGAAAACGCCCTTCCTTATGATGCCATGCGTGGCTTCAGGAGTCGACACATTCATCTTTCTATTGCAATCCATGCGCCGGCCGACCGTGACTGGCTGTCTGACAACCCAGAGCCCTCACGAAGCTACAACACAATCCACCTTACCCCCAGGTTCTTTACCCACTTCTTCAACTGGTGGGGATTGTTTGGGCAGCCGCTGTCGTTACCGATTCGTCAAGGCACTCTCTTCCCTGGTCGTGAGAAGAACAGCAAGAAGTTCGGTCGACATCTGGCGACTGTTAAGTACAATATTCTGCTCGCGCCGCTCTTCCTAAGCCACATCTACAAGCACAAAGATGTCGAAGACCATTCAGAAAATGCAGTCTCCGCAACTGGTTTGAAGGTGCGTTTCGACAGCTTTTCGCTTGATCTTCATCAACGTCGAGAAGAATTCAACACCCTTGGCAAAGGTAATAAACATGACAACACGAGCAAGACATCAGGTATCAAGATCCATGCTGCTCAGCTTGACCTCGTTAGTGCCGACGTCCGAGCAGTATCGGCAAGCCTGAAGGGAACAACTACAGAGGCTATTAAGAAAGGATCCATCGCTACACTGATGAGCGAATCCGATGAAAAGCCAGATTTGTCTCGATTCACCATCCCCGACAACGACTTCAGCTGGATCGATATGGACGATTTTGTCGAGCTCGATTGGATAACGCCAACTGAACCTCATCCTGACACCAAGATCCTGCCCCTAGCATACGCTCCCCGCCTCACATATTTCCGACAAACAGACATCGGCGGTGTTATTGCTGGAGATCCAACACGAACCAGTCCCTTTGGAAATGAACCTACTCATTTTTGCGTTATGAGGCATGACGATGATCCACGTCGAATACAAAGCCAGCTCATCAAGGACCGCCTTGATCAACTGGGCGTACAAATGCAGGCCCACGACCGTGACGTGGGTGAAGCGGAGCTGAAGGTCATTAAATGCGATGCCAAAGACCGCACTGCAGTAGAAGAGTTCAAGGCTTATCAGAAGCATACGGACGTGCTCAAAGAGAAGAAGGAGTTTCTAGAATCAATGCTCAACCAGGTTAGGATGAGAGCTCCACCAAGCACTCACAGAGGCAGCAATGATGGACGGAAACAGTCGGGTGAATCATCAATTCCCTTCCAGGATGAGACCATGGAGATTCCAGCAACCAGTGAGTTTGAAAGCGAGTTCAACAACCGTTTCGTCATCCACAATCTGCAACTCAAGTGGAACAACACACTACGAAACATTGTGCTTCGTTACCTTCACCAGAACAGTCAAAGGCGTGGTTTTACGTACTATCTTTCTCGACCTGCTATCAAGTTCATTCTGGACATTGTCGAGGAGCAGAACAAGGCCAAGGCAAACAGCAAACCTGGCAAAGCCAAATCAACATATAGTCGACAAGGCGGTAGAAGGAGCTCCCGCGCGTCTAGCATGAGGGACGAGGAAACTCCCTTGGACTTGGAGGAACGAATCAAACGCATTCTGGGCGAGGGCCGCAAGTTCACATCTGCCACCTGGGGTACCAATGCAGAGGGTGTCGTAGAAGGATCGATCGAAGACTTGGTGACTGGAATCGCCGAAGAGTTTACTCCCCAAAGCAGCTACCACATTCGCATCATTGCCCCGCAGATTCAACTGCAAAGCGACAAGAACAAGAAGAACGTGGTGCTGGCAACTGCAAAGGGAATGGAGCTCAAGGTGATGGAAGTCATGGAGAAGGAGAGAATATCAGACAACGTCAGTGGTCTCGTTCAGCGTCGATTCCTGGTCAACATGGACAGTGTCCAGTTCTTTGTCACACATCGCAAGTGGTTCCAGACCAGCCTGGTGTCAATGTACGTTGGAAGCAAGTATGGCGCACCAAGTGGCTCTTCTTGGCCGCCCTGGGTTCCTATCGAGGTTGTCTTTGACTTCCAAGCGGATCCTTTCGGTTTCAAACGCGTCGTCCAAAAGACTTCGGCTATGGTGCGTTACGACAAGTACAATACGCTACGTCTGAAGTACAACGACGAGGTGAATACCGATGGTAATGAGGGTACTTCGCAAGATAATATGGAGAACCGCATGGATAATCTTTGGGTCGAGTTCCCAACGGCCAGAGCTCTCTGCAACTCATCACAGTACTACGCATTGTACGTGATCGTACTGGATCTTCTTATGTACAACGAGCCCTTGGAGAAGACAAGAAGCGAACGTTTGGAAAAGATCATTCTTGCCTCTGATTTCAGCGACTTGAGTGGCGCCCCTACTATGGTTCAGAAACTACAGCAACGCATTAGGCAGATGGAAGAAATCAAGGACCATTTCCAGATTTATGCCAAGTACTTGGACAAGAAGGGCTGGCAAGATCGCCTGCACCTTGAGAAGGATCTGGCAGCCTGCGAAGATGAGTTGTTCTTCATGATGAAAGCCATCACCTCGTCCCAGAGGAAGTACGACGTCAACTCGGATGACAGCACCGGTCTACTAAAGTGGAACATAACTGTTCGAGACATTGTTTGGCATCTGATGCAAGACTCAAATGAGCCTTTGGTGGAGTTGCAGCTCAAGGATCTCGAGTACGATCGGACGGATAACTCTGACGGTTCTCACATCAACCTCATCCGCGTTGGAAAGGTTCTCGGTCTCAATTTGCTACCTGACGCTACATACCCAGAGATGGTAGCACCGTACATCGACTCTGATAGAACACATGCTCAGGAGGGCGAACACAAGGAGATGATCCGGGTGTACTGGCACATGTTGGAGGCAATCGCAGGCATTCCTGTCATGGATCGCTTCGAAGTGAACCTGTTCCCAATCAAGGTACAACTAGAGCGTGAAGTGGGCAAGCGACTCTTCGAATACATCTTCCCTGGCATTAACGGAGAAAAGGCGGCCAGCACCAAGAATGATTCGCCATTCATGATCAAGCAGGTTGATCAAGAAGAGGATGATGATGACGAAGAGGACGGTGGTGGTCTAACACCTTCCTACACAAGGCAATCATCTTCATCGTCTTTCTCGACGGGCTCGGGCTCTCTTGAGCTCCGATTACGACCTACCTTGACATCAAACACCAAGGCCGAAGCACCCCCAGGAAAGACTTTGAGCGTCAACACAGGCAACGAAGGCCATTCATTCCGCCTCTTCCGTGCCCCTGGGACATCCAAGACTATGCTGAAGAAAGCATCTCACGAGTCACTCCGATCCAACATGAACCCAAGAGTCGGTATCACGCGTGCCTCTACGGGCCGTTCTTCCAGGGAAGGACGCGACTCGAGAGAAAGCGACAAGAAATCGCGTTTCGGTCTAGGCAAGAGACATGCCAGTGAAAAGCAGCCATCGGACGATCTCACTAAGATGATGACGCGTGCCAGCCATTTCATGACGTTCGCGTCAATCAAGATGCCCTCTGTGGTGCTTTGCCTGAGTTACCGAGGTAAAGACAACCGCAACATTGAGGATGTGCACGATTTTGTCTTCAGGATGCCGTCAATCGAATGGGAGAACAAGACTTGGTCCAACCTGGATCTAGCCCTGGCTCTCAAGAAGGCCGTGGTGAAGGCATTGATCTCACACACAGGTGCTCTCATTGGAAACAAATTTTCGAAACATCGACCCAATGCCGAACAGCGAGACAAGCTACGAGTACTGGCTAACAGCTCAGTCCTCATTGCACCGTCCTCTTCGGGTGGATCCCAGCACTATCCCGGCAGTATTAACGATAGCGATGATTCCAGCATGTATGGTTCCTCTCCTGTCGACTTCTCCCGATCGCCTCCTCGAAGTATCCGAGCTGGAAGCACACACAGCAGCGTACGACCATCGTCGACAATGCGGCGCCGCAGTCGAAGCTCGAGTGTCAAGAGTCGAAGATCGCATCGCAACGGTGGCACAGCTCCCGGTCCTCACGTTCCACATCCCCCCCATGTGCCAGCTTTCCTTATGATGACGCCGCCAACGCCGATTGAAGACAACCGTAGTGACCGGCAACACCTTCATGGTGTCGAACTTTTACGGCCAGGAACGGCAAGTCCGCAAAGCAGCGTACACAGTGGCATGAACAGCAGTATGCATAGTCAGCATGGGCATATGCACGGTATAACGCAAAGCACTTCGCACACCAGCAGCATACACAGCACGCAGAGCGGGCACAGTAATATTCCAGTGCCCATCGCACAGCAGCCTAGGCCCGGATTTAGAAGAATTCCAACAGGCATGGAGCGACCGGTGTCGAGCATGAGCAATCACGATTCTGGAAGTGGCTCTGGCGTACGCAGGAAGGGCGGTGCGAGCAATCTCAAGGACAAGCTTAGCGCGCTAACGTCCCGTATCGGAAACCGAGAGAGCAGTCATTCACAGCAAGAAGATGATTCGGAAACGGTAGACGAGTCGGCGCCCGCGCCCAGGCCCAAGACTAGATCGAGGCGGTCATCTAGCCACACGGGGCCACGACTCAGCTGGACACCCAGCAGGATGAAGACGAGCTGAGGAGTAGGGAAGGCCATGTCACTTCACAGTGGCGGTGATGAATACGAGAGAGCTGGAGTAGTTATAGAAATATGGCAAAATAGGCGTATAGGTTGGATTAGAAAGGGTTCTTGTTCATTCTTTTGCATACCCTGACGTCCCTCGTTGAGAAACCAGGATGCAGAAATATAGCATAGCATAGTAAGCGAGGTTTATTGGATGGAGGACCAAGTGTGGGAGTAGGGATGAGCCCTAGATCAGTCTTGATGGATAGGGGGCAACCTCAGCAAAGAAATGCTTGGGAGGAATTTTTATATGTAATACAAAAGAACTGATGTTATCACATTCACTGTTCATTGTTCAAGGTTTGTGAATGGTCTTGAAGATGATGTTTAACGTTTTATTCAATGCTCAAATTATATGACTTCCATGGTATCGATGCTCCCCCAAGTATATCCAACCACCTAATGCTGTATGTGTCCGTCATTGCGCCTCCATCTAAGCGGCGAGTGTCTTCAGACGTAATAAAGAACGCTTAACGTGAAGAATGAGTATATGTATGTGCAGATAGTGTTTCTCGTCCCGTAGCACAGACAATTCGTCTACTGTCGTCGACCAAGGATGTTGAAGAGACTTGTCCTGGGGTTCTCGATGGCACCGTCAAAGGTCTTTGCTCTGTTGGCCTCGCTCTCGGGGGTGTTGTACTTTGCAAAGGATCGGTCGAACTTTGCGGATGTTGTGGCGAGTTGGGAGCTGATGTAGCTACCGACCATGGCGAAGCTTCCGACGGCCACGAGGACTGGAAGGGCCCTTTTGAATTGTTAGGATGAGTTCAATGGCTGAATTGAAGTGAGTTGATTGGGCTTACTTGGGGTACCCAGCGGGCTTGGGAACGATGGCAGCCATTGTGTATATATTGGTGGTGTAAGTGTGTAAGTGAGAGCGAGAGCTTGCAATTGATACTGAGACGAGTGGAGAAGACTGTATTGCTAATGAAGAATCACTCCATTTTGACGAGTTCCCCAGAGTCTCTTATACTCATTTTCACTCTAAATGACTTATTTACGCCCGTTGATCATGAGCCGTAGGATTCTCAGTCGCCAATTGATAGTCGGTCGATGGTGGTGTGACTGTAGGTGAGGGCCCCTGGCAGTCTGACCTATTCGGGCGATTCCGGGGAACAAGGGCTTTCCAGATCTGGAAACTTGGGGTGAACTGTCAAGGACCATGAGCATGTTTATTATTTGGAGATTTGTTCATAGAATGTTGATTAATTGTGTTTTTGGTGGTGGTAATTTATTTGGAGGTGTTGATGCATGCATTTTATTTGTGGAGCGACCAGTCATGGTGAGGATATTAACTACCATACTCATATTATCCAACATATAGAATTGATCTTAGTACAGCTAAACAAAGACTGTACAAAGCCTCATACTTTGTGTCCGTGAGTGAAGATTCCGGCTCCTGCCGGAATGAAGTCAACGTCTCTCGTCCTGGCCTCATGTTACCTCTTTGGGCGCTGACCATCTGACGATCTGGAGGCGGGGTCCACCGAACACCAACACAAGGTAGCAACACGGCTCTGTAATTATCATTGTCGGTCCCTAACTACGGCAGTCCTTCAGGCCTTGTCAAGCTGTCGGGTGGAAAACCTGTTGGACCGTCCTGGTGGTGCCATACCCCAGATAACATCGAACAAGGACGAGAACGCAACGCTCAGTCCCGACAATGGGAGCACCCCCTGTTTAGTTCGTTTCTGCCTCCGCGCTTTGAGACGGTAAAAAAGGGCGTGTGATTGTAGGTATGTGCGCTCACAGAATTGAGTCTTGGGAAAGGATGAATCGAATCAATAGTTGGCCATTTGCTGCCTAAAATCATTTCTCGCTGAAATGCATCGCAATTAGACAACCACTTGTTGTCGTACATGTAGGCCAGAAGGTGTCCTCCTCGTGCTGTGATTCCTCATATTGATCAACGTATGCACCTTGCCAATCCCCATCATGCTTCTTCATCCTCCGCAACTCTGTCTAGCGCATCCCATGTCGAATGTCGTCGGTATGAAACGGCCTTTTCATTGCCGCACCTGATAACGATAGATCTGCACAGTGGATGACCAGGAGCGACATCATACTCACTTTCGTCGACGATCGTCAGATCATGGCATCTCGAGCTGTATTCCTTGCCGCGAATATAAGCCACTTTATTCGCAAACAGGTCATAATCATGTCCGATACACGATACTCATCTCGAAAGTAGCCTTGGGGATTTGACGCTCATGAGATGACCCGTGGGTGTATACTTTTTAAGCGTCTATCCATCTTCCCAGGTACTTGATCCTTTGCGTGGCTGGCTTCGGGTCGAGTAGAGGGTCCCATTTTGTTGGCGATTGGGGATCGATAGTTGGGATTGGACTTTTGGCAATTTTTTCGGCTACATCAACCCAGCTTGGGAGATATCGTGGATGTGTCGCCTGCCGCCTCGCATCCACGGCTGCCATGGCGAGCATCGCTCGAAGAGTGAAATGGGCGTCGTTGCCAGACGAATGTAGATTGTCATGAGGGATGCCAAGTTCTTTCAACAAAGCGCCGAGCCGGCGTGCATAGCTTAACTCAAGGGCGACGAACGAGGCTTGGCAAATGTCCAGCCAGAGTTTCTGTTGCATGATGACGCCAAAGTCTTGTAGAGTAAAGAGATCTTTGCGACTCGAATACATAATGCCAACGACCTGTCGCCCGCGTTGCAACTCGGCAAATCTCTCCCTGAGATCAAGTGTAGATATTGATTCTGACTTGCCAAATATGAACCCGTCATCTTTAGGGACTTTGTCTTCAACGCAGTACTGATAACTCTTGATTATTTGCGCTGGGTTTGGTAGATCTGGCGAGGATAGAACCATGTCTTGGATGTCCCGTGTATCAAGAACAGATACACCTACATGAGCCGCGACGGTGCGAATCTGCCTCTTCCCATCGACCATGTAGTCTTCCTTTTTCCATTGGTCCATATCAACACAGATGAATTTGACGTCCTTCATCCACGAATTTTCCAAGGGAGGTCCCAAGATCCCCCTGCGCGATGCGCCATGTCTTGTGTAGCCCAGACAGTTCCGCATTTGACGGGTTGCTATAAGCCTCCACCTCAGTCGATCGTCGACAGGACTCTTGTATAATTTCTTGGAATAGGGAACTCTCAAAGTCCATCCACAGTAATCTTTGACAATGGCCTCTCGTTCATGATATGGCAGTCCTTTTCGGGTCTGAAGCCTTTCTTCTGCCTCCACCTTAGCCTTCAAAGCTATTTGATTCAAGCCGTTAAAGCGCTTTGGTGACGGTGACACTGACACTAAAACGCTTTTTGTGGTGAGATTCCGAGCAAGGCCAGCCCTGGTGGACAAGGCCGGCGAGGCGGCGAGCCTGCTAAGGACCTTGAACATGAGGGCGTGCCCAAATACTTTGGCCGCTGGTAGGCGATATAGAATTGGTGTCAAGTCGATAAGCAGAAGCCTCATCAAAGGCTGTTGAGTTTAGAACTGAACCCAACACCTCAGCACGTGACACCCCCCACCTGCAGCCTCAAGGCGTAAAGTTTTTCCATCGCGTCTGAATGCATCGGTCTGCTGGTCATGAGCAATTTTAGTTAACTGTAGGAATTGTCAACGAAATCTACTCTAGTTGTTGAACAAGCATATATTAGCCAAGCATCCTCTACTAGTGAGTATAGACTCCTTTTCGGCCATGATCCGCAACATGGTGGATATACCATGTACATCATCCAACATTAAGCATCACAACGTGCGCCGGTCAATAAGCTTAACAGCAAGTCAAACTCTGAACTCTTCTTATCAAAACTCTATATCTACAAGTAACGTTGCCTCACCAGCTCACTTTGCCAAGGGAAGACACAAGGCACCAGCGAGGCTTATGTAGAAAGATAAGTAAAAGTAAAATGAGGATATCCCAGGATCAGGACAGCATTTGTTACTTATTTAATACTTTAGGCTAATTTATAGGTGATCTTTGGATAGATGTTTTATTCTCTGCCGGAACTAATATATCCTTAATTATTCCAGCAGCATCTCTAATTCATGGGACCGCTTAACCATCACGCCAGGCATCGCGATTTTTGGGGAACCGAGGTAAAGGGGATCGGACCGACTCCAGATTTTTGCGCAATGTTGGGTGGGTTGAAATTCTTTACTGTTCCACACTTGAGCTTACATGAACCTGGTGAGGAGAATCACGAGACAATAAAAGCTGTTTCTTGTAAATGATGGGACTATACAGAGTTGAGGAATGAACTGAGACATTCCAGAGCAACTCCATACAGGCTTGACAAGACACAATCTTCAGCCCTCATTGGCGGGTTGCCAGTTTGCATAGTCCAGCCCGCAGATTCCTTGCCCCAATCCCACAGTCACAAGACTTTAAACGGTCATGCCCCATGGGCAATTCTTTATCCCCGTAGTTTAGTCTGGGTATAGAAACTATTACATGTCAATATCCACCACCGCCATGATCCGCGGCCCGAAGAGGCACCCCAAGCACAAGCGTCCACCCAAAAATTCGCAAAAGTGACGTGTTAGTCACCAGGTTTATTTTCTTTCGAGTCTCTAGCTGCATCTCCATTGGCCAATCGTCCACAGACCATGACGCCCCACAACGTCCAAGCTCTGTCGATTCTCATCTTCTCTGGAGACTGAAACAACTTCTCCTTTGATACAACTTCTCGCTCCATCATATCAACTACTGCTGCTGCTGCTATCATGATCCTTCTAGGGAATCTATAGGTTACGCAGAGTTGTCAAAACAGTAAATCTTGGAGAACCCCAGTCCCTCTTTTTAGAACAACCATGGTCTCGCTCGCGTACGCCCATCAGAAACCGCGTAATCGACATGAGACTACGCTGGTGGAATTCAACACCACCAAAGATGGGCCCTTCCAGCGAAGCTATCCCCGCAGATGCACGCCCCATACCATTGCCAGAATTACCTGAGTTTCAGACCGGTAACCCAAGGGACGGTTCAGTTGACTTGGAAGACCTCCCAAACGACCTCAGCCATACGCTGTGGCTGCCGCAATCTCATGCCTCTGATTCAACCACGAGGCGAGTCTACCGCGGCTTTGCAGATGAAAAGGAAGCTACCTTCTTTGCCTGCTGTCGGCAGTATCCGAAGGCAGTTGGGTGGTCGATGCTGCTTTTCTTGACGGTTGTCATGGAGTAAGTCGCATCATCATGAGACCACATAAAACCACAATAGCTAAACGGAAATAGAGCGTATGACAAGTCCCTGATTACGGGTCTCTTTGCTTTTCCAGCATTTAGAGAGAAATATGGCCGACCGACTTTTCCGCGGGGCGCAACTGTGGATGAACCGGTCTTCGAGATCTCGCCCTCATGGCAGATGGGCTTGCAGAACGCTGCCATTGCGTGCGAGATCATTGGTCTTCTAGCACATGGCTACATCACTGATCTGATTGGATATCGAAAGATGATGCTCGTCAGCTTGTTCTGGATGTGTATCGCTGTCTTCCCCGCCTTTTTTGCGCCCAGTATTGGCGTTTTGTTGATTTCACAAGCTCTATCCGGTAAGCCTCCACATGCCCAATTCTGCGAGATAAAAGCTAATTCCTCTATTCAGGCCTATCATGGGGTGTCATCGAGATTCTGGCAGCCACATACTCAGCTGAGGTTGTGCCGAATGCCCTGCGTCCCTTTGTCCTGAGCAGTATCAACATGTGCTGGCTCGTCGGACAGGTGATAGGTACGGGAATTCTTCGTTCCTTGGTACATGAGACTTCACAATGGTCTTATCGTCTTCCTTTTGCATTGCAATGGGCCTGGGCGATACCGCTGTTGTTTGGTGTTTGGTTCGCCCCGGACAGCCCATGTAAGACTTCGTCCACACATATCACCCTACCTATCTAACATGTCAATTAGGGTGGCTCATTCGCCATGAACGAACAGAAGACGCTAAAAGGGCTCTAACTCGTCTTTGTAATAAAAACAGTACCGATATCGAAGACACGATCTCACTAATGAAACACACCAACAAGATGGAGAAGGACAGCAACTATGGCGGAGCCAGCTACAAGGACTTATTCAAGGGTGTCAACCGTCGCAGAACCGAGATCTCATGTATGGCCTGGATTTGCCAGGCGTTTAGTGGCTGGTCACTCACCTCATACGCGCCGTATTTCTTCGAGCAAGCCGGCTTCAGCGCATCGATCTCGTTCAACCTCTCGACAGCCTGTTACGGAGTCGGCATCGTCGGCGGTATCATCTCCTGGACTCTACTCCCCTTCGTGGGCCGTCGAAAGCTCTACCTCTACGGATTAATAGCACCCATTGTCCTTTTGACCGCTGGCGGCGTGGTTTGGGTTGTGCTGCGCGATCCTACCGGCACGAATTGGACTTTGGCAGGCTTGATCATTGCTATGACCTTCATATACGACATGACCATTGGCCCCGTCTGTTACATCGTTGTCGCCGAGATCCCTTCTACACGACTACGAGTCAAAACCGTCGCTCTCGCAAGAGTGACGTACAACCTCTGTCTAATCTTCAATAATATTATCATGCCCAAGATGCTTAACCCATCAGCTTGGGACATCAGCGGCGCATCATGCTTTCTTTACGCAGGGACGAGCTTTTTCTGCCTGATATGGTGTTTCTTCAGGCTGCCTGAAACGAGGAATTTGACCTTCCTCGAGTTAGATATTCTATTCGAGAGAAAAGCGGCGACGCCAAAGTTCAAGGAGCTGCAGGATAGGCTCGAGGATAGCGCGTATCTCTCTATGACGAGAACGGAGCGCTTAACGAACTGGCATGGATGGCTAGCTTACTCATAATAACGATACTAATGATGTTAATTTGGCATTCGACACGAATAATGCTACCATGCGATTGTACAATTAAGGTCTGATCTTGTGGTGATTCTGGATGTCGGGGACGCAACTCGGCTCCCGCCCGAGGAGTATATAGAACAGACAGCAAATAATAAAGACGTGGCACACTCTCACATCGATTGGACTACGCAACAGAAGTACAACACTAAGTCAAATCATAGTTTTCTAAACTCGTAGCTATCCTTGAGGGTGACCAGCGAGTGGGTCTATCGACACCCCTTGTTCGAACACGGTGATAAACGTGCGTTTTGCCCCAAACTGTCGGTTTGACACGCCCTTTTTACTTGTATTATCGGCTCTATAATTGGATATGAACCCAAGACCGACCTTGCATTCAGTTGGGCTGGTAAACTCGCTGTGGATCGCGAATCAACATCGTCCTGCGGTAGACTTACGCGACGAAGCTCTGATGTCTGGGATTAATATAGCACATTCCGCTGTATTACAGCCCAGTGGAGTCGCTCTTCATGATATACCTATTCTTGGGGAACTGTCTTTATCCGTGTTAATCACCAACCCAGCCATTCTACGTTGAGCTACCCAATGTCTTCAAGTCCAGCTCCCAACCCAAACATCATTTTCACTCAGAAAGTCGGAACGATCAGTTTTCGTAACTCATTGGGGTAGAGACTCTAATCAGACTCATTTAATCTACTTATTATTGACCAGTAATTGCATATGGTGCGGTGATACAGCTTTCTGCATGTTAAAATGAACCAGGGAATGAGGCGGGCTGAGACAAACAGACCCGGCGACTCCGGCGCTCTAAGACATTTCATAATGTGTACCACTCATGGCCGATGTTTCAACTTGAAAAGGGACATGGACTTCGTGAGTGAGTACATTAATAGTCCCCCCTGGTGGAACAACGTCGAGGACTATCTTGGGAGCTACTTGAATGACAAACGAGACGGCATCATCGTCATCCATATACATAGACCGTTGGTTTACTGATGCTTTTAGTCAGTCTGGACGAGTAGAAAGTGGTTGCATCAGATAATAAAGGATACTGGCCATGGCTGGGTTTCGGTCATCAATCTTATCTTCCACCATCCTCATATCTGGAGAGTACTATGGAGCAAGTAATCAATGGCCCATTTCTTCTGGTGCATTATCGTACTCGAATAGAGATCAAAGGTTCGTGATTCCCAATTGATGCGAACGAGAACAGAAGCAGGCTACTTCCTAGCAGTGTGTCAATGATCCCTCGCCCCATTTGGAATTTTCAACCTATATCTCAAGTTGGTTCAAAAAGCACGCATGCTTCCTGTATATCATAGACCTTGGTGCTACTCTATAGTCATATGTTTCGAAGCGTTATAAATTCATATGAATATTATAACTATTTTCTACTTATTCTCTGGCTTGATTTATATACAAGTGATTGAAGAACCATAGGATTTAAGAGTATACAACTATCATTTGAAAATCTAATGTGAGAGTTTACTTCTAGCAGGTTATACTGGATAACAGCAGAGAATATGAAAATAACAACTTGCTTCTGGCATTATATAGGTGAAGGTTAGAGATAGAGTTGAAAACTACTCAACCCAAATATGAGATTATGCAGATATAGATGGATTCGTGTTGATATAACGCCCAGGACAGGAAAAGGACGTGCAATTTTCATTGCATGCCAGGAATGCTATGGTAGAATATGTGGTTGTTAAATCAAAAGTCTTTACTTACACAGAGTTGGATCTCAACGCCTTACCAGGACACCTTATCGATACGAATTATGGTATATATATATATATACGCTCAACCATATCCGTGAGTATTCAGCTCTCATCCACGGGTAATTCCCTTCATCGTTGTTGTCTTCCGTTATATTGCTGTATTTAGGTTGTCAAGACTACGAGACGGTTACTTAGTTGCATATATTTATACACAAAGAACTTCTATACTTGAATGAAAATTACAAAAGAACTAGGAACCTGTGTTCAAAGTGATTGGTACTCCAGTTTAGTTCAACAGCTTCTTATTAGGGACAGACTTATGCACCTCCTTTGTCTCTCAATTCAACTACGAATACTCAATGCAAAAAGGCAGCTGGGGTGTATAGTTGTCGAAGGCACTTATGTGAGACTACATATTGTAGGAACTTTTGCTCCTATGCCAGAAAGTCTTGTCTCCTTCTTGTAATGGCTAGCTCAGACCCCGGCCTCCGATGCCAAGCATCTCCACGAAGCACATGTTCATATTACCCAGGGTATAGATAAGTAAATACCCATTTAACATAGATTCCAAAAGTGCCATAGATCTAACGCGACTTTGATCATCCGGCCAGACGGCTCAACAACTCGACTCGTAGTCCGCCCTAACAGGGCTTTCCATATCATGCCCTATCTTGCTCAGCTAGACAGGCATGTATCCCAACAAGGGACATGAGTCTCCCCACAAACTGCAAATTAATACACCGCCTCACCAAATGAACTTCATCTGGTCTGCGGTCACGAGACTTTGAGCAGCGTATTATAATGAGCGGTCTAGAACATTGTGGGCAAGGGGATAATGGGAGATTTGTCTCCGCTGTCACACACGCCCCTCGAGTCGAGCGCGCCGCTAAAGTACTGCAGAACAAAGTGCACCGTAGTGCAATAAAAAGAACCTTGTTGAAAATCTTCCTATTTTGCGTTATTTCCCTTATCGTCAGCGGGGAGTTATCGACTTTTCCCGTAGTTAAAACGTCGATAATTAATGCGCTTACAGCCCTGCCCTTTCTGGCCCCTGACTAGCGTCTGACTCAATGCAATCTCACGGCTTTGCCCCCACAAGGAGAACAAAAGAAGGGGTCTTCTGGAACTTCTTTTGTCCCACATGATCGGAAAGCCTAGAGAACTGCTTGTCACTGTTATTGGTATGGCATGGCATCTTGCCATTGCTCCAATTTTGCCCGGATCAGAAGCATAAAGAGAAGGTCGATAGCGGATAGAGTGAAATGAGCTTGTTAGCCGAAATTTGCCAACAACTCCATGTCGTGTCATTCGGCTCCAGTAACCGTTGACCACGCGTTTCTGAGCAATCTGAATCATCCATCGGTAACTAGAAATCAACGTGCAGGCAACATTTTTGGTGAGATGGTTGGGCATTCGTGCATTGTCCAGCCCAAATTTAGCTCTGCCGTTTTCGGCGACCCGTCTCGAAGGCTTCCAAAAACACGGGCTAGAAATATTAGCCGAAAAGCAAGGGCAGAGCGAACTAGGTAAATAATGGGAATGTGTTCATAAAAGTATGTAAATGTTAACAAATGGATATCCAAACAATACAATAGACCGCTCGATGCCTTCAATGCCGTCTGCGCCCATGCTTCTCGCCGTCTCAAAGGGCGGTTGTAAATCTGTAATGTGTACCAGTCCTCCATAATAAAATAATCTTCTCCCAATTCGCCGGACTAAATGCTCTGTTCCTGCTGGCCTAAATGCCAACTCCTCTCGACAAATGCCATGACTCCTCCCTCTTACCGAACCCTCTCCGAACTGCGTCCCTAGAACTCTCCATAGCCCCGACATGAGCGGAATTTCGCTCAGTCGTAGCCGATCCCGCTTGGGCGGGGTTCAAATGCCGAAGAGGCCTGTCTGTGGAAAAAAGAAAAACTTAAGGAAATTTTGTTCATGTACAGAAGCAAAATCAACGCCTTGCATTCCGGTAATTGTGTGCTTTTTCTCCACCTCGCGGCGACAGAAAGGGGGAATAAATAAACGAAAAAATTGTGTAACAGGAAACTCCTGAAAATGCCAGTCGCTCTCTAAAATGATGAATATCCCCATGTCTAATGGGAATTGTGATTGGATGGTGGTGTGTTGATTGGCAAATGCCCTCATGTCATGACATGAATGCCGAGGCCCATCCGTTTCGGGTTCGTGTTCAGTAGCCAATCTGCTTGAGAGCTGATTGATTTCGACCTGGTCTTTCCGACTCAGGACCTGGTCAACTTGTTTTGCTCCATGGCTCCGCTCCGTCAAAAGCCGTGCTGCACTTCGTCGGGTTGTGGGACCATGGCTCGTGGAAGACCTTCCAAAAGTCTTCCATTGAGACGGGGGGCAAAAAATTTGCATCATAGCACCCAATGGCATGGATAAACGTCAGGCACTCCGTAATGCGCCCACAATGTGGGTCCCCAGCCGGCTGCCCTTCCGTTGGTTGTCCTGCCTGAATCGGTGTTGTAGCAATGCAAAGGAACCATGGTCAGGTACATGACGTGTTACCAATCCTTGCATGCCGTAAAATGCTGAATTGACGTCTTCTGTATTGGTGTACGCCTGTGGTTTGCGGCACAGCATCATGAGCCTACGCCATGATAGGAATCCATCGAGCTGGGACTCCGTTGGCTGCCATCTCGTAAGGCTTTGTTGGCATTTGTCGTGGGGGAAGTGCGAAACGGGCTCGGCCGGGTCGCTTGTCGTCGAGTTTTCCACGTTTGCGCATAGCCATCTCCATCACAGCGATACGGATGAAGTCGGAGTTCTCACGCATTTCCCGCTGTCGCATGCCCGGAGCTGTCTGAGTGGGGACTTGCGGCTGTTGCTGCTGAGGAGCAGGGGCGGGCTGTGACTGGAGCGAAGTAGATGGATAAGAGTTTCGGGTGGAACCCGGAGCTGTTCGGGAGCGCTGGATCTTGTAAGTACGCATTTGAATTGATGCAGCAAAAGTTCCTGCGAAGACCGTCTTTGTGGGCGGTTCGATCCTCGCGTTCGTGGTAGGGTTGAGATAACGGCGCATAGCTGCCGAAGGCATTTCCTCCGAAACGGGCGGGCGACGCTCGTCGGCATAAGGAACATTGGGATCGATAGTGAGAATTGATCGAGTCAAGTAATCATCTGATGGAATAGAAGGAAGGTTGAGAACCGAAAAGGATCGTGCAGCTGATCGCAAAGCCCGGAGTGAGGCAGTCAGGTTCGACTTGAACACAGACCTCAAGGGCTTGAAAGGCTGCAAAAACTGAGACTTGGGCTGAGCCTCCTCGGGCTGGTTGAGTGTGCTGAAATCCAACTCGTCCATATCCAGGGCGTCTCCAGCCAGCGGGTGCTCGTCCACGGAGCCAGGCGGGGAGATGACAGGCTCAAGCGACTTTCGCATGGGGGTGGATTTAGTTCTGCGAGAGCATGGGCTTGGCGTCCTTGGGCTTCCAAGAGATGATAGGCATTCGCTGGAGAATGACTCGTCCAGAGAGGGGATGGAATCGATGGAGTAAGTCCTGGTTGACATACTGGAACCAATGTTACAATCGCTCACACTATCGTCATCGTCGAGAATATCCTGTGGAGGGGAGAGAAGCATGTCCAGAGGGCTACTGAAGGTCCAGCTCAGTTCCTTCTCCGAGCCATGCTGGCATTCAATAACCTCTTCAACGGTCAGAACCTTGTCGGAGCGGCGGTGGCGCCGTTGAAGCTGCTTGTGCCTGGGGATATCTGTAACGGCCAGGAGCGCAGCCAGAGATGGTGAAAGTTTATCTGAAGATCGAGAATCACTGCTTCGTTTCCTTTGAGATGAGTGTCGCTTCTGAGGATGGGCGCCATATCGATGGTTGTTGGTGGTAGGGATCTTGACTGGGCTCGTGGGCGTAGTCGGCCTCATCGTCAAACTAACAGTAGTTTTTGGTGGGCTCGAAGGGGAAAGACTGGAAGTCTCTCGCCAATCCTTGCGTTTACCCATTGTTGCATCGAAGGTTGAATGAGCTGAAGATATGGTGACTTTAATGTGTGTGTTGCTATCGTCATACTTGGGCGACCAGCGCGGAGGTGAGAATGTGGTCGACTTCGTGGTCGCAGTGGTTGAAGTCGCCAACTTGGTGGTGGATGCTGGTGGCGATTTATACGGTTGGTATATACTGTTGACCGAGGGAGACTGAGACGACAGTTGATGAGGAGAGGATGAAGTATGTAAAGGAATGGGAGAAGACGAGGGTGAGGAGGATGATAAACGAGGAGGAGTGGGAGTGAGAGCGGGAGATAAAGAGGGAGTCGGAATAGATAAAGTATTGTGATTACTAGTATCGGTAGTACAAGGGGAAGGAGGAGGGCGCTGGCGCTGATGCTGGCTGTGGCTCTCACGCTGCGCCAGCAGGAAGGAGCGTGGAGTCATCATAGTGGCCACCCCCCAGTCCGAGTCCCATAACCCAAGACAGGGCAAGTGCGACACAGACAGGGTAAGCCTTGGGGTCGGTACCTTTGATCCTGGGCTGCCTTGACGCCTGGTGTGTTGGCACTCAATCTGGCGACAGCGGAGCGGAGTGGGTCTCTGCCCGTTGTGTAGGCACTGTAAGGGTTTTGGGGAGGGCTTTCAGGGCAGGGCTGCCTCTGTACTTTAGTGGGTCCCGCTGGCGGCACTCGATGCTTTGAGTGTGCGTTCCACGCCTCAGCTTTCGGCGGGCAGATTAGAAACACCTTCCCGACGGGACTTCTTTTTTTGGCTGCACTGGCTGCTCAGCCCTGAATTGGATGGGACAGGTCTCACTTTTGCAATTGACTCCCCCCTTTTGCCTGTCGATCCTTCGATCTCCCGTCTTTTGCCCTTACTTCAACCTCTTCTTCCTAAAGGACCCTTTTTCTCAAATCAAAATACCCATGTACCCAGTCTAGGCTCAGTTCCAGGCCCAGCCAATGCCGGATATGAGATCCGCACCGCAAATCGGAGGCCAAACGTAAAAGCAAAGCGACGATGGACCAGTCCGGGGATGACCGCGTGTCCGTCTTGTCCCCAGCAACTGTGTGAACAGGAACAGTCAATTTCAGTAACGTAAACGCGAAGCCTTGGATTGGTCCGTCGATCAGGGTGACGCTTGCGAGCTCGTCAGAGCCCTAGAGCTATGGCGTAGAGCGAATCAAGTTGCTGATGGCCAAGTGGCTCCTCAGAATCTCGAACCGAGTTTTGTTGAAAAGAACGAGCCGTTTGGATTGCGCTACCGCGTATGACAGGTCGTGCCTTGCAGCGCTGAAAGGGTTCTGTTGTGTTATTATGCTCGTGTGTCTTTGGCGTCTGGAGAGCCAGATGTCGCAGGGATCTGGTGTTGACAAATCAGATTAGACAAGGTTGATGATCTTAGGGCCGCGGAGAAGCCTGGGTGCTCTTCCTGCCGTGTTCGAAGATTCGCTTGAATACTTCGACAATAACACAGAACTGTCCTTTGAGAACAGAAACAAGCGAACATTCCCTTCGCGACAGATTCGTTCTGCTCCCTGGCGGATGAGCGGTAACAACGAATATGTAAGTACTTATTCAACGACTGCACATGCCCTCGTGGCCACAGGGAGGGGCGTGTTCAGACTGCAATATGGGGATCTTGGGCAAGGGCAAGGTGCCAAGCAAATGTCTGAGATTGGAGCTCGACAATGAAAACCACAAATTGGTCAAACTGGCGAGTCACAAGGAAGCCTGTCTTTCAGGGTCCTAGTCCGCTCGAAGCGCCAACCGGGAGCACAGCCCTTCTAGCAGACAGTGACCGTATGGAAAGCCTCGCTCACGCTTCGGTCGGCCACACGGAGGAAATGATGGGTGAGAGATGAGTGAGCTGGTCAGGCTTGCTGTCCAGTCGAGCAATAACGCATGCAAGGGTCTCAAAAGGAGACGATGAGCTGGATCAATGAATGCAATGCAAGTCCTGTGATAGTGGACTGAGATGACTTTTGTGAAGAGGACGGACGGACAAATCGAGACGAGCCAGCTGGCACAACCGTAGTCGTCTGGAGCTCTTCCACACAGAACCCAGCGATTTCACACGGTTATGATATGATATCTTCTACTGTATCTTGCGCACAGCTTTGGCATGAGATATGCCCGTCTATAACTGCCTACCTAGGTAGTAGGTACTTTAGCATCTATTCCCTACCTTAGTTTAAGTTGGGGGTCACAGCCTCGGAGTTTTATCGCGTGCCCGAACTGATAAGGCAGCTCGCCGACGCATCCACAATAACAAACCACCAGCCACCAGTTAGCATCACGATAAGCAATTTACCTCTGACGAAGCACATAGATGGGAGTTATTGCTGTAGTTACGGAATATGCATGGAAAGGTTCAAAACAGCTTTTGCCCCATATCTGATGATTTACTCGGCACTTGAGAGCCACAACTCAACGTGCCCGACCCACGAGTCAGAGGAGGGCGACTAGAGAGGGCCGCACCGGAGGCGTTTCTGCGGCTACTCCGGGCCTCGTCCGAAAAACACACCCGGAGCCTCGGAGCGGGATCCTTATCTATACTTTCCCACGCGATTATCGTCCGCGTCCGGCGGATGCACTACCGTATCTCTATCTCTATCACGCCCAGCCAGCTAAGTTACCTACCTGCCGGAACCAGCCACTCCTCAACATGTTCCTTTGTTGCTTTGTTATGGGCACGTGTGCAAGAATGCATTCTTACTGTTTGCTTTTCCTCCGCTGATCATCGAGCACACGGGAGAAAGTCAGGGGGGCCTCAAAGCCTCCCAGCTGTCATTGTCTGCAGGGCCTCGCGAGCACGAATGACGACCATTTGAGCAAGACATTGATTCATTTTGTGTGGTGACGCCATGTCTCTGGTACCGAGGGGTCAGCTCTCCCCTTTCTAGTCTGGCTGCCCTACTCCCCGCGATGGAATTCCAATGGGGTAGACTCAAGTTTCAGAGAGGGTGGTAGGGTGAGAATGAGAATTGACTGGTGACGCACCGAGACAAAAGCCAACCCCAACCCTTCTCTTCAGTCAATCAAAAAAGACTTGATTGATGGTAAAGGTGTCCATTCCTTCTTTGAGGAGAGCGCCGAACTCCTGTTTTTCGCACCGCTGATCTTTAGATATTCTCCCCGAACGTTTTGTTACGATATGTCTTTGGAACTGTCCATATTTTTCCTTGATTCAGGCCTCGTCTTTTTCTAGTCGTGATCGCTGTGACATCACCAGCGACCACAACCCTAGATTTTCTACTGTCCAGGACCTCCGCCCCTGGTCACGCGAACTAAAGCAGACCAGACCATCCGATCAAGCCGTCACTCACGCTGGAACTTGAGTCGTTCTCGACTCGTTTTGGTCATGGGCCGAAACTTTAGTACCCCCCTCCACACCTTTTCCTCGTGCTCTTGTTCCATCTCGTCTTTGATGGTCTTTCTTATCGCTTACTCCTTATTCGTTCTTGGCATTTGACCCTGCGCCGCGCCGTCATCTGCTGGCTTGAAAAACGCGGGGTCTGTTCCCCCACACTGCAAGGGTCTGATGGGAAACAGATTCTTGCGGTTGGGTTGGTGATTTCTTCGTTCGAGGAAAACCTGGGGTTGTGTTGTGTTGGGTCGGCTATCTTTTATGCGAGTCGTAGAGTTGTGGAGTATCGCATATTGGTGTGCCAGCGGTGGTTCTGCCTAATGCCAGATATTGATGATTCTCAGATGCAAATTGAGTTGATCGAGATCTCAGCCATGAAACCCAAAGTCCTGAAGCTTTTTGCATTCCACATTCAGTCTCCGTGATAGTCAAGGGTGCCACGCTGAGGCTGGCCCGTCTTACTGTGCTATTCAAAGACTGGATCTGGATCCTACGCACTCGTGAGCAGCCTAAGCTAGGAGAGTCAAGTTGACTCACCAGACTACCTAAACTCAAGCTCCGGGTGCCTAGCTAAGGCTTCCGTGAAACCCCATGTTTCACTGGGCTATTGTCGTCACGGGACTTGGTACGAGATGACCTTGAGATTGAACGTGGACGACATGTCAGTTTTCAATGCATCCATTGCTGCCTCCGCGCCGCTCCTCTGTCGTGTTCGTGTCCTCTCCTATCCGTGATCTGCAGTCCGCCAGACTATCTAATGCCCGCCAGTCGCCGTGCCTCAGCCCAACCTACGGCATTCCGCTCTGAGCTACTCCCCTACGGCCCAAGTCTAATGTTCACCAATTATTTGTCGTTTCTTCCCTCCAATAAATACGTACTCTCTGCCAGTACTAAAGTACCGCTTGCAGCTCAGCATGCATGGGAGTGTGCTCAAGTCCACTATTACCCGCTGCTTCATGACGACGGCCAAGCGGCAGCCCAGACTATGAACCGTTCTGCGAAAATACAGGATTGCGCGACTCGATCGGGCTTCATCTGCGATCATAGTGCATCAAGCAAAAAATTCTGAAAACAAAAGTGCCATTGTGGAAATAGACTTCATTTTGTTATGATGGTACTGATAGATGGCACTAAGACACTATCCGAGACATAGAACACGCTACAACGATCAGTTCTGTAGATCAAAGCATGACCTGAATTGGCAGCCGTTGTGGTGTCCTAGGTTCATATCTTCTCTTTGCATTGGCCTACCGAACTGGTCTAGGTAGGATCAACCTATGACACCAATCCTCATTCGTGCTTCAGAGCATCCTTCATAGATATACCAAAATTGTTGATATCTTGAGACTCAGATGATAGTATGGAATGAAATATCTATCAAGGCCCATCTGCCGCTTTGAAGTTACCCAATAGGCCCTACAAACATTGAAATCTCAATTCGCGATCAGTGAGACCTACTGTCAACCGACGCGCTCCGTGATCAAGATCTTCGATCTTGTCCGTGTTGGTGACTCTTGCCGGCGACTCCGGACGTAGCACCGTGTTCAGCTGCCGGCCGAGATTCTTGGAGTCTGATATGATAACTGGTTTATGTGTGTTGACACATACATAGGTTAAATTGTTGCTACAGAGCTGCTTTTCAAGGGGTGGTCATAACATAGAACCGAGTGAAATGCTGAGTATCAATGGAACATTGAGGGACTTTCACCCTAGGAGAACATTGAGAATCAACAATATGCCATTGGAACACTTGAGAAATTTACAATCCCATGTTGGGAAATAAATATCGCATTTTGTCGGAAGGGTTGCATCTGTTTCAGGCTCCTGTTGCGTCGCGTGCAGATATCTCGTATGATGGACAATCTGGGGTAGGTTTACTTTGGGACAATGGAAAATGGTGTGCCAGACGGGTGAATGGGACACGAATTCATGCAGATTTCTCGATCATAAGGTCCTCTCAGGAGTCATCGTGTGCTGACATGCTTGGGCGAGAGAAATTTTAAAAGGCTCGATCATTCTACGGACTCAATGATGTGTTGCCCGTTTCTGGTCAACGGAATGTAGATACGAGACAATGCATGTATACTTACGTATTCTAAACTAATTTATATCACTAAATATTCGGCGAAAGTCGAATTTTGTCTGGCGTTCCTGATCCTCCTTCACATATAGGGTAGTTGATAGGTAACAGACGAACACCACCGATCAACAAGGGCATGCAGTTTCAATGAACTCTGTGATTATGTAGGGGTGTAGTGTTTTCGTAATTAAATAGATCTTAATTCGAACCATTATGACGCCTCCTAATCAACCATAGTTGGGTGTGGGGCCTTTGCCCAAGTCATGTTGGTAAAGCCTCGATTCCAACCCGAACAGCAATAAGATTAACCACCGTAGCTTAGCAAGCAATGCACGGAATAGACAGAAGCTCGTGATAATATTCAGTAAGAGTCACGTCAGAATACAAGAAAATATGTTATTAGTGAAGGTGGTATACTCGAGTTGATTATATGTCGTCGCTGGAAGGATTATATCTTCTTGGGTGCTTTCTTGAAGCGATAAGAAGGTAGGTAGGAGGGTACTAATCTATCTCGCGTCCCTGCCAGAGAGAGTATATTTATTATCAGCTGTCTATACTCACCCCGAATTTCAGAGTTCGATGGGATTGAACATATTATTGATGAGTTCAAGGCCGGATGACTAACACGCATCGGCATCATAACTCATTGGGTCATTAGAGGCATGTAAAGGCTTCCCTGTCGTGTTTTAAATAATTGACCAAAGGGTTCGAGTCTGGAAGAATAAAGAAGAGATTTAATTTCTCTGGCTTGAACTTTGAGTAAATGTCATCGTAATGGTAGTTAAGGGGCGTTTGGGGGAGAGCAAACCATCATGACAGACCCATCATCGTCACTCGACGTTTCTCAAACACATAAACCATGTCAATAACAATTGCTCTTACCATAAGTGCTTTATCGCTCTAGAAAACCGAATTATGTATCCTCTTGATAGTTTTGTCGGCTCATGGTAACATGACTACGCTGCTCACAAAGCTTCGCGTGCTCAGCTGATGACGCCTTCCAGCAACACCGTCTTTCATATACGACCATACCTATTAGAAAATACGGGATCCCGTCTGCTCTCCTAGAGTCAAGCTAATAACGCTATTGTATGTTTTTGTCCTTTTTTGCCATCGACTTGGCTACTCTATGTGATTATGAATATTACATTGGTAGTCATGAAGAACTGGGAGCTTGAAATGAGCGGTTTGATGAGTTCCCATTGCTTAGCCGTCAAATTGCTAGTACGCGATGAAAACGCTTGAGGGCATCGTCAGTGCTTTCTCGTGGGGCTATTAGGGCTCTAGGCTAGGTCGACAAAGAGAGATAAGGTAGCCACACGATTTGATGCCTATCTGTCAATTGGAACCAGAGATAGATGGCGAGATCATGAAATGTTTTTCACCAGGAGACAACACACTATAAAAGAGCGGGTGATGTTCAACTCGAAATCGAAGCTGTTCGTCTCTGCTCCAAGCGTTGCTGAGTTATAAGACAAACACCATGACATAACAAAAACAAGATATCCTGTACGTTTATATATCCATTAAACACAAAAGCAATACAAAGATGCTATGATCTATCTGTAAGATGCGAGTGAAACCTTCCGGGCAAGTTAAAAGCAAGACCTACATAATACGTGACCAGGGCATCACATCAACTCAACACACGATCAGTACCCGGAAGAAATGCCGCCTCATACTCAGAGTTACATGGGCCATCTTCACCCAAGACAACACGGAACGGGTACCGTTCGATTCTAAATACCTCCAGTGAAGCTGCCGCAATATTCTTGAGGGCAATCAGTGCCTTATACGGGCGTTCTGGAGGATATATAATCTTAACGTCCAACACACGAAGACTCTTGAAGGCGCTTAGATTTTCCATGCGTCGTCTGACACTAGACACCAACGGTCCCCATTCTTCATCGTCCTGAAAGATTTCCGCTTGCGAGTCTAGCCCCTTTGGCCCTGGAACAAGCCAGTCGCCCCTGACCCATTCCCGTCGAGCGAAAAGAGGATCGAGATCGAGGTCACGCCTTGGGAGTTCAGTTCGTGAACCGAGGTAGAGTTCCTCTATACGAGTGTTTTCGAACTGTAGGGAATCAGACCATATACTCAGAGCTTGGAGGCCTATTCTGTCAAGGATCAGTATTCGCAGCTTCTCATGCGAGCCATCGGATAGCCATCGCCCTATACCGCTTGAGAACTCGTCCATGATGTGCAGAGCCCGAAGGTTACTCAAGAAAGGTCTTGGTTCGTCTCTATCCTTGTCAAAACCGGTCCGGACCTCGTCCAAAAGCCTCCATCCCATATCGCGCTGCCAGTGCCAGAGGGTCTCTACCTCCGTTGCCATATAAAAGACGCATGTAAGCGCAACCGCCAAACAGTTATGATGAATGAAACCCTCCCAGCAAGTCCATGGTATGTCTCTCACGTCCCACCAAGGAGGACGCAGACCTTTTGTTTTGAGGGTGTCGTGAAGCAACGCAGTTTCTTTTGCATGGTTCGCGAACCAATACTGGAGAGCCTTGTCGCACGCATGGTCCAAGACCAACTGCGTACGACACGAAATGTGGCGGATCGACGGTCCGACTTGTGGATATTTAAGAAGAGTGACCAAAGCTGTAATCAGATCTGTAGGACTTTCGATGACTAGACATGTGTAGAGGAGGTGCCAGGTGATATTGTAGACATCCTTGCAGGAAACCACTAGGTTCAATAGGTCACGACAATGTTTCTGGCCCTTCAATTTCTCGGCCTCATTCGTGGGATGAACAAAGGGGGATGCCTGGGCAACGTCTTCAGCCAATTGCTCAGCGACGAGCCCTATGACCTCGACTGGCAAGTGCATGCTGGTCGGTAGCGATGTTCCGATGGTTCAATTAAGCACAACGGGGCTATCTTATGAGTGGATATAGCCAAGGTTGTGAAACGGTGAAGCTATGGATGTTGGTTGTTGTTTGTTTAAGCGCTCTTACATCACGTGGTTTTAAAGCCTGGAATCATTTACTGCCGATTCAAGTTGAGTCTTATAGAGGACTCAAATATTTATTAAAAAGATTAAAGGCTCTTAGACTGTATTGACAATAGTTCAAGTCGCGTGCCCAGGGCCTCAAAGTCAAGGTTGCACTTCAAATAAGGTAGCGGGAGGAGTCGCTTAATTGGGATGATTATTTGACGCTCCGGAATTTCTACCATATTTGTCCAAGGTAGTTTATACCCATGTTTTGTTTAGATAACCGCCAAGACCAGAATCTGGTAAACATGCCTGTTTCAATGGTGGGAATACTCAGGGTTGTTTCATCTACATGTTGCCGTTTCAGGCTGAGGAGCCCGATGGGGTTCCTCCGGGAATGTCGACAACGAGTATATAAGTCAAAAATCCTCGCGACAAAAGAGAATTTTTTTTCGTCACGCCTCTCGACGCTAGCCGTTGTGTATTATCTGATATTCTTCTATTCTTCTTCTTTTACCCCATTATCTTCAACTTCTTCTTCAACCGTCACCATGCGTGTCATTCTTTCTCTTCTCTGCACTGCGGCCCTGGCGGCTGCCCACGGTTACGTCGAGAGCGCGACCATCGGAGGCAAGGCCTATGAATTCTACAACCCCAACACCGATCCTTATACCTCTCCTGCTCCCAAGCGCATCTCTCGTCCTATTCCTGGCAACGGACCTGTTGAGGATGTCACCTCCATTGATGTCCAGTGCAATGGCTACACTGCTGGAGGAGTCAAGGGCAGCCAGCCTGCTGCTCTCCATGCTGAGGCCAAGGCTGGATCCACTGTCAACCTGAAGTGGACTCTCTGGCCCGACTCCCACGTCGGTCCCGTTATCACTTACATGGCTCGTTGCCCTGACACTGGCTGTGATGCCTGGGAGCCTGCCAGCCAGAAGGTTTGGTTCAAGGTTCAGGAGGGAGGACGACAGGGAACTACCGACACCTGGGCTACTGTATGTTTTCCAAACCTCAATTGCTTGTGTGGTGATGGTATAACTAACATGCTATGATCTTAGACCCCCTTGATGAAGGCCGACAACAAGGGCATTGACTACACCATCCCCGAGTGCATCAAGCCTGGATACTACCTTGTCCGCCACGAGATCATCGCCCTTCACGCTGCCTACTCGTACCCCGGTGCTCAGTTCTACCCTGGCTGCCATCAGCTCAAGGTCACCGGCGGCGGCAACACTACTCCTACCGGTCTGGTCGCTATTCCCGGAGTTTACAAGGGTGCTGATGCCGGTATCACCTACGATCCCTACAAGGGTGAGTTTATTCCTACTATCAAGTATTAGTGGAACAATGTACTGACCCAATCTTTGCAGCCTCCGCCTACAAGATCCCCGGCCCTGCCAAGTTCCAGTGCTAGATGCTGAGCACTGAGCAAAGGACTCTTCCTCCCAAGTGGATTTCATTATTGTAACTGCAAGGCAGCTTCATGAACATATATTGTTGTTGTACATGTATAAGGTTATTGTACATACATATTCGCGTGTACATTTTATAGCAACTAAATAAGGGCCCACACGCCGATCACTCCGTTGACAACCAAACATACTTCTCATGAATCTGTGATGTAGAAATTATCCATTAAACGGTGGTCCACTATTACTCCAGCCTCATTTGTCACTCGTAGTCTTTGTTCCAGAAGAACTGAAAGTCGTTGCCCTCTTGACCACTTGCACCACTTCTCCGGTGGGAGACTCAGTATGCACCCACCAATGCCAAATAACAGCCAACACGACAACAAAAATGGTCAAGGGGATTGAGATCCACCACATTGTCCAAAACAACGGTGTGAGCTTGACATCCCATGTCGTTCCATCTTTATGAACCTCGGATGAGAAGAGTTGAGATCCAACAATGGTAGCAACGCCCGTGGTCGGCAAGAAAATCATGGTAATGGCTGCGATGACTTTCATGGAGTTCGAGTCCTGGATCATTACCATCGAATCTTGTTGCGTGACAAGGTTGAACGACAAGGTGATGGCGTTGTCGATGCGCTTCTGGAGACTGCCGAGACGTAGCTGACTAGAGGTAAAGAGCGAGCGTCGATACTGGAGAGTTTCTCGCAACTGTTTGAGAACTGGCTCGCGGGTAGTGGGTTGATCCGTGTGCTGATGGTTGCCGACGTTATGTATCGTCGCATCAACAAGCATAATACACGATTCAATTGCTTCGGCGATGTGAATGATGTGCTTGGCACAGTTGTGCATGGCCGCAAAAGGGACCTTGGAACTCATTTTGCGGATGTTCTTGGAATTGGCATATTCGAGAATCAACTATATGCCTTTATTAGCTGAGTAAACCACAACGCAGAAAGATGGAAACTTACATGCTCCAAAGGACCAAAGACGTTGTTCATCTTCCAGACGGTATCGTCTATTTCAAAGTAGAGCGCATCAAATACCAGATCAAACAAAATGTATGGGTCGGTCGCGACGTGCTGCCACGCTTTCGCAGCGACAAACTCATTGATTCTCTGCCTCACTCTATGCATGGCACTAAAACAGACCAGGGTAGTGCTCCCATTATTTTCAGCTCGGAGAAAGAACCCAGCGCGATGCCAGCTGTAGTCTGCCTGCGGGAGGGTAGAAATGTGATAGCCCATCGTAGCCGCGCGGTTATCAACCTCGGGTGCATCACCAGGAGTTTGCTTTATGTCAATATTCTTGCAGAGGAAATGAAACCACGAGCTGGATCCATGGCTATCTGTGGCTCTTCCGAAACTGTGACTAACGGATTGGAGACGTTCCTTGGTGAAGTCGCTGGGGATGTTGAGGATGTTGAAGAGTTCGATGCATTGAGGGAGGGCATCCCGACGAGGGAGATCCAATGGCGCAAACCTTTGAGATTGTCAATTTTCAAGACCATGAGAAAACCAAATGGTAGATTTCTTTCATTTTGTTGTTTTGCATGAAGCCAGTCTACTTGATTCAGGGACAAAACTTACACAATTCTCAAGCTCGCCTTTTGTCGCAGAGTTCGGGCGTTGGGCTCCAGGAGCCAACGGCCTTCAGGATGATCTACAAGTGGTGAGCAGAGATTATAAGTCTATGAATTCCTATTACTTACCATGAGTTACTTCCCAAATGTTGAGCATCCATTGCGGGAAAGCGACCGCGAGCGGTGTCTGTGTCGCCTCTTGGGCGAACGCATCGTACGGGTTAGCTCTCTGAGTCCACGACATTTTTGATCCTTTCGAAGTTTATGGGTCCAAGTTCAGTCACGATGGATAAATTGATTGATCGTCACTTTGACCGACTTTTGATAGAGAAATTCGTCATCATGGTCTCAGCCTTGAGCAGTCCAGGGGGCTTCTGCTATTGAGTTCCTAGTACTCCGTACCAGACCTCACAATTCAGTTTAAGCGCCATGCTCAGGCATCTAGGACCATGGCGTCGAATATGCTGCTATCAATTTATGCCATCTATTCAGGGATCATGCTCGACTTGCAGCCCTTGGACGTGTCTAGACCAAGCCATGTTTCAACCACCAAGCGCCATATCGCCGTCTCTGAACGGAAATGGGCACCCAGCTAAACTAGGAACTATTCGACCAAAACGGGATAAGCAGAGCTTCTTATTCGTCTCTTACTCGCGTAAATAGAGTTAAGATTTTCAAACTTCCCACTCCCGTAGTCCCGACCGCTCGGTTGGGTTACACTCAGACCGGTCTAGCTTTCAGGGCTGAAGTCGTTGACCAGGGGTCCAAATGCCGCTATTCGCTCGAATCCCATTGATAGTTGATACCAAACTCAAACTCGACGCTATCTCTGCAACTCCCGCTTTATCTTGGACCCCGGCTCCTCATATGATCACCTGCAGGTTTCACTCACCAACTGAACGTTGCTTTTCCTAGTTCCCCAGATAGATTCTTCCAATGGCGATCCCTGGAGAGACATCCGCATGCTTCGCCCAGCATGCCGCTTTCGGGAAGAGGCTGGAGATAGAGTGACCAGTGGCTATTTTCAGAGGCGCCAAACGTCGCAAGGCTTTCTATCCTGCCACTTGCATTGATGCATTATACCAGGGGCGGGTGGAGAGTTGGGCTGTTTTATAAGCCACCTGTTGCGCGAATAGCGCCATGGCTGAACAAACCTATCACCAACGGCCAATATTCCTCCTACAAGTGACATCCCCAGGCTCAGCCGCATTTTAATAGTTTGTTGTTTAGGACCGGCTACCACGGCAAAATCCGTCACTTAAATTGTTCCAGAGCGTCCTATCATAGTCCTGGATATCGTGAGGCTGAATGCAGGAGGGCAAGAATAGTCACACGATCCACTCCCTTGCTATCACTTGAGAGCGGCTCTTGGTGAAGAATGAAGGGGTCCTCACATTTCCTGAAAGGCCTAGGTCTCCGGTGGCGAAAGGAACGGCGCTATAAGTGCGTTGCATTGAGGTATAGATAGAACTCGGAGGTCTAGTCCAGGCATTCTCATAGGACAGTGCGTCACATCTATTAAACTTCAGCTCCTTTTTAGGCTACGAGCTCCTTTGTGGCAGGTTCTCACGGGTTTGCTGTCAGTTTATTAGCGTCAAGAAGAACCGTCCATCGGTCTGACGGATCTTGGGCCCATTTCTATTTCCTTCATCTACCGTTTCATAACATTTCCCTCAACATAGCTGTCCATATTTGAATCATGGTATTTCCTTCTCTCTCCTTTAGTTCTTCCAGTTATTGATCATTATCACAGGCTCACGCACACGGAGGTCACTGGGATCCCAACTCAGTTGGCAATGTAGGACCACCTGGTTTGCTATCAAAACAATTATACTAACAGTCGCCAGTATCAACAGACAACGCCTCCTGTACCGCACCAAGCACACGGTGGTGCATACACTCCAGGCAGCTCTGTTGTTGTGAGTATATCTATAATCTACTCATCTCCCAGCTTTCTCACGTCTTGTTCCAGTCCTACCAGAACCAACCATATATCCATCCTTATCAGCAACCCGTATCGCCTTCTACAAGCCCGCTCTCGGCTCAATCCACCAGCTATCCAGGCTCTCCAGCGCCCCTGGGTTATCAACATTCCATCCCTCTCGGACAACAGCAGACTCAGAGCACCATGCAGTACCAACAGCCCCAGCCACCCATGGTTAGTAAAGATCGCACTTCTGTTTCTCACATTCACTGACCAAACCAGGCCTATAACGGCCAACAGGGTGTCATCTATCAACAGGGAACTGGCAGTGGTCAGCAGGACGGGCCAATGGTAAAGCTATTCCGCGGTTGTTTTTGTTTCTAGACTCTAAATTGAACGTTTCTTAGCAGAACAAAGGCCCCATTGTCCCCGTGACTACCAAGCAACTTACGGCCACGAATAGCGCAGATGACAACGAAGTAAATGTCCTCCCAGTCTTGCCATAAACACTTACTAACGGTCCACTTCAGAAGGCTGAAAAGGAATTCCCCGTCAAGCTCAAAGGAAGTAAGCACTTCTTTGAACCGCGATCGATCTACAGATGGCGCAACCCTGTGCTGTACCAGAAGCCTGGATACAGCTACACAGACACCGAGGCAAAGATGAGACATAGGGACTACGCTGGTCGTGTCGCTTTCAAGCCCCGTTCGGATCGTTACCTGCATCACAATGATGGATACCTTCGCAACATGTACGTGGCATGCACGGATGACATCTATGAAGGACCAGGGACTTCCACCTGGAAGAGAACCTATGTTCGCAAGGTCGCTCCTCTGAAGGTGCGCATTGCTACCTGGATCATCGACTTTAGCTACGATCCCCAGAGCTGGGAAGACTGGGGCATCATGGCTTTGCGAACTTTCCCTGCTGCTATTGGCATGGCTCTTTGTGTAAGTTCCCAATCTGGCTTTTGGTTATGGACGAGTACTGATGATGCCAGTTCTGGGACGGTAAACCCAGCGTCATTCTACGGAACCTTGCCTATGCCCCTGTGCTCTACAGATTCCATGGCGATGCCAAAGTCTGGAGTAACTTGCTCGAAAACAACAAAGGTTTGTCTGTCATGGCTCGCAACAATCAGGTCTATCGCATGTTGCGACCTCGATATCTGTGTTTCCTCCGTGAGCCATTCAATGATGAGAACAGAGGAGTAGAGGTCCGCAGTGTTGTTGAGTGGGAGAATAGCGAGGGCCAGGACACCAACCTTGGCTATTTGTTTGTCGCCTACTCCACTGAGCACTTCAACCATGGCTCTGAGCAAGACATGGTTGCTCTTCACTATATCGCAGAGACGGCATGCCGAGCTGCTAAGCTTCCAGCGTACTGGATCGCCTGTAGCTGTATGCGTGATGAGAATGAACTCGAGTCGGATGTAAGTTTTGCTGTTGAGCTTTGATGTTCGTGTTAGCTGATGGCAACAGGTTTATCGCATCTCAGATGTTCTCCGTGGCGCAGACAGAATGGTCATCGCCGTCGGCAGAGGCAAAGGGTCCCAGCCGGGAGCTTCAGGCAAGGCCAATACTGAATCTCTCCTCCGCGAATGGGGAAGCCGAATGTGGACGTTCCCAGAGGTTCTTCTCAGCCCTGGTCGAAACATCTCGGTGTATACCCGCGATGGCAACCTCCAGTCTCCGCTGGTCATCGCCAAGAACCAGTTCGCAGCCCAGGTTTGGACGTATATGGATTCCAACGTGGCTCGTCATCTCATTGATCACTACTTGGGCACCATCAATCTGAGCCGTCTGGAGCAAGCTGTACTCGCATTGAAGTGCCTGTATACTCGTCACACTACTGAGTACCTCCCTGGTGATCAGGCCTATGCGCTTATGGGTCTTTTGAGACTCCGGCCACAGGTCGACAGGACCGACACGGCCTTCCAGGCTTTCTCGAGACTGTCGCTGGCGAACGACTCTGACAGGCTTCTCGAGAGGTACATCTGCACATTGCCCTTGGATACAGAGCAGCCCTGGTATAACATGGAGGATTCTTACGAGTCCTCTCTCTGGGACATTACACCCTATTGCCAGGTAGCCGGCATCGCTGAGAATGATACCATCATCATCGATGGCGCTTGGGGCATTTCAATCCGCTGGAAGACTTTCTATCCAGTCTATTGGTCTACTGGACCATCCTGGAAGAGATACCTGGCCAGCATTGCAATTGAATGGAGCGGGGCGTTCTTCATCATCGCAATTACGCTTATTGCTGCCGGTGCTTCTGCTAACAGCTCCTCCTCTTCTTCTTCTAGCAGTATTTCAGGTATTACTGTTTCAACTGGAGGCGGTGCCACTGGGACAAGCATGATTATCCCTGGTGTTATTTTCCTGCTTCTGTTCCTGTATATCTGGATGATCACACCGAACTTGGTTCGAATCATCTATGGCGGCAAGTTTGCCGAAACTCAGGCCGAAATGTTTGGCTTTGAAGGCCACCTCAACGCCCCTACCATTGAGAGGGCCATCTTTGGTGGTAACTTTGGTCGTTTCTCTTGGACCACAAATGGTAGTCCCCTCAGCCGAAGTGAAGTCAATGAGTATGGCGAGCGCGTCGGCATCGATCCTTGCAAGGACCCAGAGATCAGGATGAAGGTTGAAGCGGCCAAGCAAGCCCGTCCTGGAGATACGAGGGTAAGTAACCACACTACACATGACACTCGTGAACTATTGACTGACAGAAACAGATCTTTACTCTTGTCGACACGTATAACATGGAGTTGACTATGTTCGAGGCCGTAAGGCCACCTGTGACGCTCATGTTCTGTGCTTCCGAGGGCGGTATGCAGCGAGCCATTGGATGTTCCTATGAGTGGGAGACACAGACCATGTACCGTGAGACGGTTCTGAGGATGCCCACAACTGCCTTGAATCGCATGGATCGAGTTCCTCGATTCCGCATGGGAATTCAGAGGCCTACGTATCCATCTGCTCCTTTCAATGGCGCTGTTTGAACATTCCATTCCAGATAACGAATGGGTTCTGGGGCTGTGTTCTTAAATTCATGATTCGTGCTTTCAGTACAATTGTTAGTATTCTGTAGTTCGCATAATAGGCTTTGATGGTATTTGTAACCACGCGTGGAGTTTCGTGATCTATGAAGATTGTGAAGTTCAGCCTTTATCTATGATCGATTCCATGGAGCTCATCGATCGTCGACTTGATCACCTCCTGTTATACCCTTCCAGAGATTGCCATGTTTTCCAATTATCTTCTCTTGAGTTCCTACCTACTTGGCTCGAGTAGGTGTACTGAATCAGGCAAATATCTCGTGATTATCGAGCCAAACGCTTGAGATGTGAAGGTGCAGAAGACGGCACCACAGATATGCTATTTCTTAAAAAGCTCGGTCGCACCGTGGTCAGTACACATTTTATGTTTCTACATGTGCCCGCGCGAATTAGGCATCCAGTGCCACAGGACGGGCATGTGAATTACGGCCGCATTGCATCGCTGACTTTCACCGGAAGAAAGCCACATGCTTCGTAAAAAGTCTGATTTTATTGGGTACCTATATAAGTGTCTTCTCAATCCAGTGATGGCTACCTTTTCTTTCTTCCATCACAAGCGGGCACCCGAACTTGAAGATGTCGAATATTTAAGGATAGCGGTGAAAATTGCGCCAATGATGAACCCATAACATGAAGCTATCCAGTAGGATGGCTAGGTAGTATGCTCTGAGCTACCTGCTATACCGGGGACTGGGGCACGGCAATATTTATCCCGTTGTTATATTTGAAAGCGGTTTTTTTACTTTCTTCTAAGGCTAGCATTAATTATCGCGCCCGTGATGAACCCATAACATGAAGTGAAGTTGTCAACCAAGATACCTAGGTAGGCTTGAACTATGGACATGTTGATTGAGACCTGAGCCACAGCAATATCTGTCTCCGTGTCATTGCTATTGGTGTCAGATTTTTTTTTTTTTCTTCTTGGTTTTTTTTTTTTTGTTATGTTTGGGTTTTCAGGTTTACAACTCTTAGCCACCAAACCAAGTACAATCA